>JAVJIF010026982.1:0-49320 GCA_038442645.1 Agave tequilana | reverse complement strand
GCAGAGGCCAAGCTCACAACATGGCAGCAGAGTATCAGATGAAGCAGCAGCAGAGTATGAGGCTCAGTATCTGGAGCAGGAACCTTGAGGATGTCACTGTGGCAGCACCCCCTGACCTTTTGTATTTTGAGTTGGTAATCCTTCGTGGATATTCCTCCTTATCCTGTTCTCATTGTCCATCCTGGTCCCTCCTGTGTTTATCTTACACCTGTTTTGGTTTTATGAAGCCTTCATTCCAGCCTTTGTCCTCCTTGTGTTCAATTTACCCCTTAACGAAATTGCGAGGACGCAATTTTTTGTAAGGTGGATGGACTGTAACACCCCGCTCCCAGAATACGTACTTAGGTGCGTATTCAGAATTCTCGACCGTATTTTTTTCGATTTACTTCTTGTATTCGTTTTGTATTATGAATTCTTTATATGATTGTTTTTGTCTTGGATTTGGATTCGTGGATTCGGAGTCAACCTTAGTCTGAACCGAAGGCCCGATCCCAGAGTATTGCTCGGTTTGGACATTCTGGTATTCCGATTTGATCGATTTTAGTTTTAAATGTCGTTTTCCAATATTCTAGGTTTATGTGATTTTCTGGAATTTTCCTGGATTAAGTTGAAAATCTTCAAAACCGGTATCGGCCAGTATCGTTGACCGATTCCTGGATTTTTAATTTACAAACGGTTTGGAATTACCAAAAGTGCCTTTAGACATTATTTCTTAAATCACATTTCCCATCTAAATACTTTTTCTAAGAATTTTCTGAAATTATTGAAAATCCGGCCAATCCGGTGTATACCGAGATTGACGGTTTACCTTATGATTTTTATCTTGAAAATGAGATTGAATCTTTGAAAACCGATTTCACCAAAATCATTTTATAATATTTATGATTTTTGAGAATTTTTGGGAGACTTTCCGAACTACTTCATTTTTGGGCTTTTCCGGTATTTTCCCAGAATACCGAGGATATTGTCCCATATATTCCTTTTCTTCACCAAACGCGGATCTCACCACCTAGGATTCCGCATTTATTTGAAGATCCTCCCATTCCGCATTTAATGCACTTCAGATCAAATCCCATCAATTATCATGACTTTCTCTCTCCTCCACCAAACGCAGCTTCTCTAAACGCGGCTTAATTCCCGCGTTTAGCCCTTTTGGCTTAAACGCAGGTGAGGGCTGCGTTTTTGAGAGAGGGAAACGCAAGCCCCTCCTTGTCTCTTTTGCCTTGAATGTAGTGCACATCATTATGATTCATTCCTTTACCCTTTTTCTCTCTCTTCATTTAAAGCTTCCTTTCCAAAACATCATTTCCAAGGCACCCACTCCCCTCTCATCATTATGGCTGGTCAAGAGAGAGGGAGAGGGCTGCGTTTCATGTGGGAAACGCAAGAATCTCCACCTTGTTTGCTTTCTATCTTATATGGTGTGCAACACCACTTTACCCTCCTTTCTCTCTCTTCATTTAATGCTCTCATTAAATGCTCCTCTTCCATTTGTCATTCCAAACACCCCTCTCCTTTCTCTACATCACCACAACCGGCCATTGGCCAAGAGACATCAAATCCCCCTCAATCTTGCAAAAACCCCCTCACCTTTGTTTATTTGCATCCCTTCACAATCCAATCCTATAAATACCCCCTCTCCTTCTCTCTCTCTCTTCATTTACTTCTCCTCCTCCTTCTTTGCTTCCTGCAGCCTCCAACAGAGAAGCCGAGAGAGAGAGCTCCTTCTCTTGCTCCCTTTGATCACCAAACTCCACCACCTACACCTTCTCTTCATCACTTTGTGAGGACCGGCCACTCCTTGGGATTTTGGCCGCGTTCTTCTCCGTTGACAAACTTGGAACCGGCCACTCCTTTTGGATTGGGGCCGTGTTTCTTCTCCGGCGGCAAGACTTAGGGCCGGCCACTCCTTTTTGGATTGGGACCGAGCTTCCTTCGTTGGACACGGCAAAGATCGTTGTTAGGCGAGTAATCTCGCTATCCGCTTGCCTTCATATTTTATTGACTATGCGAGTGTTCTCGCTTGATTTCTCCTATTTCGGCGAGTGCTTTTCCTTCGCCAAGAACTTGTATTTTTATCAACAAACTATAACTCTTAAAAGCTGTTACTGCTCACTGTTTCCCAGTATTAGTCGACTTGCCCAAATCACAAGTCGACTAAACCCTTGAAACGCAGCCTGGTTATTCTGGAACGCACCTTATTAGTCGACTAATCCTTTGTGCTAGTCGACTACCTTTTTCCTGGAACGCTGCCTACTTTTTCATCCCTTATTGACTAACTCTTTCTTGTGAGGCGCGGACTTATGAAACGCGGATTCATGAGACGCGGACTTGTGGCAAGACGCGGGCTTGTGGAACGCGGCTCTTTGAGACGCAGCCCTGACCAGTCGACTAACCCAAACGCCCTAGTCGACTAACTTTCCTTCTGAACGCAGCTCTTCCAAACGCAGACTTTATTAGTCGACTTGATTTCCCTTCATAGTCGACTTACTCTTTGTCCAGTCGACTACTATTTTCTCTAGTCGACTAAGTTTGGCTAATTGCCATGTTTGATCTTCCTATTGACAATAGACCCTTCCCATTGACCTTGTATTTATCATGTGCCTCCAGTTGCTCAGCTTCTCTTGATTCTATTTAACTATTTGCCAGATACAATCTGTTACACTCTGTTCAATATGTTATCACCTGACACCTGTCATGCTACTACTTGATCCTGACTCATGTTGTACTGCCTGTTCCTGTCAAGTCCTGAATGGAACTAAGTGCCACACAGCACAAAGTGCCACACCACTCGGTGGGGGCCACCTCTTGAATCTGTGGGGGGCCACCTCTAGAATCCATCCCCTCAGAGCAAAGTGCCACATGGAACAAAGTGCCACACCATACCCGGTGGGGGCCACCTCTTGAATCCGTGGGGGCCACCTCTTGAATCTGCAGGGCCATCTCTTGTTTATACCTGATTCCTGTTATGACTCCTGTTATGATCCCCATTTCTGATCATGTCCTGCTTACTTGATATACTATTATAATTAGACAACTTGCACCGGTTTGGGGGAAACTGATGGGCCCTGATTAATCATGTTCATGGTGGCACTATCGAGTCACGCGTGGCCTCATACTTGAGGGATCTCCTGGCGGCCACCAGGATTCCGTGGGGTGTACTGGCACCCCTACTCCTGATATTCATGCCGGTATGCACACGCCCTAGACCTATTTCTATGGGATCTGCGATACTCTATTCCTGTCCGGGCGTCCATAAGTCCCGGTACCTAGCGGTACGTTCCGGCTCAGCACCGGATACTCCTGAACCGTTGTCCCGGGCATGTACGGGACCCATCCAGAACATGATTCATCGAACTACATCAGTCTCCAGATAACTTGCTCTATAAGTTGTAAGTAGAAGTATGTGTAATGGGACGCATACTAAAACCTACAACTTAGATAGCCTAATCATAATAATAATTCTAATATGCCTCCGTCGCATTGTTTTGTAACTCGAGCTGTACGTGTTCAGGTTACGGTAACATGAGGTAAAGGTATATGGATGAGGGTTTCCTTGTTTGGATTATTCCTTCGAAGTACTAACCTCATGGAGCCATGACCTAAACCTGTACAATTGGATTTACTCGTAATCGGTTTTTATTCTGTTTTATCGGTTTTATAATAACTTAGGAGATAACTAGTATTGCCCTATCTTCTTTACTGTTTATCTTGTTATGCCATGGATGTCACATACTGTATACCTTTTGTTCCTGCATGCTTATGTCTACAATATAGTATTCATGCTTACAATCCAGATTTACTGATACGCATGTGCTCACCTATACTCGCCATTTGGCTTTCGTATTACTACTCGCCTGGGGAGTTTCATCTGACTCCCCTGGATTCTCACGTCCAGGTCCTGGAGCTTGGAGCTAGAGGATTCTTCTTGCTGAGGACCAAGTTTACTTCTGTGAAGCGGTCAGATCAGCTGTAGCTCCAGTCCCATCCTTGCACCTCCTGGTTGGCTCGCGATATCTCCAGCTATCTCGTGAGCACCCTTGTGTACTGTTCATATATGTATATTTCTTGTATTCTCGCATTTGCGCCTATCAGGTGATGTAATATTATTGTAATATTAATCACCTCTGGTGATGACTCTGTAATTGGACTCATGTATTGGAATGTATAATGCACCACTTGCTTCCGTACTCTGATTCTTGCCTTTACTGATGCTTAGCGTATATACGTGAAGGTACTTCTGACTTGCGTATATACGTTGCAGTAACGTCCCCGTACCCGCGGGATCGGGCGTTACAGACGGGTAGATGGTATTAACCAAAATTTATACTTTACCATTTCTATCAGAACCCAGTACTTAATTGTTCGATTCTCAATACTAGTAAATACTCGCAACATATACATGATGCTCAGAATTCCACAAACACATAACTTATGTGGTATTTGTCTATGTGCAACCATTTTAATACTCTTACAGGCTCTTAATGGTCATGTTATACGAACTTTAAATAACAATTCTCAATTTGGTATCATACCCGTATTATGTTCTCACACAAATATGTAATAAATCCGTGATTCATTAATCGGATACCCTATTTGGATTTCGGTTCCATAACACCAATTTACTTTTACAATAACTGTCACAATCATCTTTTTAATGATGTAATCTCTTAGTTTCAATGAATCAATATTATCAATAATTTTCCAATAACAATTATTTCTAAATTGGGGAAAAACAAACTTGAGTTATGACTTCCACTCACCAAGTATACCGATAAATTTTGAAAACTAATACCGTATACTGATATACAAGATGTGTAGCTCTCATTTCCATGATCACAAGGCTCAAGAATCGTCCGAATCCGACTTCGGATGGCCAAGATATCGTTCTGAACCAAAACCAATATAAAAGGTTGACACGTAATAACTGAAAATTTTCAGGGGGCTGTTTGTAATTTTTCAGGGCCCCAAAGCAATTTATAATCTCACAGGGGCTAAAATAAATTTTACCTTTATCGGGTCGGGTTTGGGTGCACACGGGTCGGGCTTGGGTTAACCCATCCCGAACCCATTCGAGTTTTCACCAAACTCAGCAGCAGAAGCAGCCGCGCGCTGCTGCTGTCCTCATTGCGCTCGCTGCGCCCGCCGCCCGGCCGGCGCGCCGGCGCGGCTGCCTCTCCGGCGTCCACGCTGCTCCCAACACCCCTGGCAGCCGGAGGGCCCCACAAAGAGAGAAAGAGAGAGAGATATATGGGTGGGAGAGAGAGAAGAGAAAGAGAAAGAGATGGGGGTAGGGGCTGATGCTCCCCCCTGCTGGCCCCATGCCAGCCGCCCACGGCGCCAACAGCTCCCGGCCGCTGGCGCCTGGTCGTTGGTCAGGCCGTCGGCCATCACATGCCAGAGAGAAAGAGGGAAGATGAGAGAGAGGAAAATGAGAGTGAGAGAGAGAGTGAACGGGGGGTGGGGGGGAGATTTTTATCTTTCTTTTCCCCCCCCCCCCCCCCCCCAACGTACTCCCACCTACTCCCCTATTCCTCCCATACACAATTATTTTTATTTTATATTTTTTTTTCTTTTTCTTTCTTTCTTCATTTCTCAAATCCTTTAATAAAATCAAAAATTAGGATTAAATACCAATATCCGGTATTTATACGAGTATTTCATGCAGTAAATATACCCGTGCATTTTTCATATATTTTTCTGTGTTTTTCTTTATTCATAATAAATTATAATTAATATCAAAAGAATATCCGGTAATATACCGATTGCCGATCTCCTTATCAATATAATCCGAAAGAGAGAAATATACCTAATAAAACAGATCTTATGATATTCAAGTGTTACACACACTTATCGGCGTACAAACATACATAAATATCAATGTTTTCTCATATCAATCAATCCGGTATGATTTATAAAGATTTAAATCCATTCCGAATTTTCATTAAATAATTACTAAGAATTATTTAACATGGGACAAATAGTTTAATAATCATAAGAATTCACAGAAAATATTTTTAATCCAATGAAAATATTTTAGCCCAGAGTTTACCAACTGTTACACAATATTTCCCAAGAACTTGGATGTCTGCTATGTAAGAATGCAGATAAGAAAAACCGTTTAAAAGTTATAAAATGCAAAGATATAGCAGAGCATTACAATCAATAATACAGAAAAGACAAAACTAAATGAAGCAGAACTATCACCAGCAGCTTAATTGAAGAAACAGCAAACCACTGTTAACTCAGATCAAACTCGGTAATACTCACTTATCACATTCAAAAACCCTTTTTTGTTTGCTCTCTCTCTCAAACAGAACAAAGAAGAAGCCCAGTGTTGAATCTGATACCTCGCATAAACCAATCTCCTCTCGTATCACTGAGTCAGAGGTATCAGTGGCATCCAAAACCCATTAGAAAGAGAAAATTACAGGTCATCACTATCTTTCTGCTTTTTCCAGCGTTTGCATGTGAGAGTTCTTTGCAACCTATTTTTTTTTCTTCTTTTTTTCTTTTATTTCTTTTGTTTCGAGAACATTGTTTGTGCTATTAGGTGAAGGAGACAGAAGAATGTGGGAAGGTCCGTGTGTATAAACTGGCATTTATTGGCAGAAAGTTTTTGCAGCTACTACAGCCTTAGAAAATCTCGCCCAGATATTGCCTGACTAGCCTGGACCTAAGGCACCTAGTTTCAAATCGCGTAGGTCAATTTCTGACCTGAGACGGGCAAATAAATATGGGTATCCACCCAATTTTTCAAACCTTGCATAAAGGAGTGATGGGGACACCTGAGCTTTACTTTTTATTGTATTTCAGTTATTTGTTAGCGTATTTAATTATATTTTCTTTTGTATTTGCATGTATTGCAATTGTGTGTAGTGGTGATAGTTATGACCATCATGGATATTGGTAGTTGTTAGTGTAACCTATATGTTGGCATGGTTGTGTACTTGTTAAAGGGGATGCAATGAATCTCCCTTGCTTGCTTCTGTGTGTGTTATCCCCTTCTCTAATCTCTTCTGTCCTCTCTCTCTCTCTCTCTCTCTCTTCTCTATTGATGAATGAACTTTGATAATTACCCTGCTTGCAGTCTTCTTCTCCTCTCTGTTGTTGTTCCTTCTCCCCTGTCTTCTTTTTCTTCTCTTTAAACTCTTCTCTACAATCAACACTCACAAGTAATCATTGTCTTCAGTGCTCCCTCAGCAGTAATCTCCACCGGCAGCGCCCAACATCGTGCATTACAACCTCCTTCCTCCTCCAGGCTGCAGTTTCTCTGCCCTCCCCTCCACAGCGGGCACAACCTACAGCGTCCGTAACTCCCTTCCCTTCCCTTCTGTCAATAATAAATCAATTTCAAAGGATCGACACGCCCCTTGCTCCTGTACAGTGACAGATTCCATCTCTTTGTTCCTTCCTTGGCATGCTTCAACGTGACTCCATGCTGAAGAAGTTCAACAATTGTTACAGACCACTACAACTGTTCAAGGAACTAGAACTACCATGCATGTTGAATAGGGTATTCCTAGAGTGCAATAGGAAACAGTCAGTAGACTATAAGGAAGTTGCTACCGCATCAACTTAAACTGTTTGTTAATGTGGACTGATGTACCAGATACTCGAAATAGTTCCTTCCGCTTTCCCTGCATTCCACATCAACAGCAGCAGCAACAGGAACCACATCAGTGAGTTTTATTTAAACATCTGCGCTACTAGTTGGGTTACACTGCAAGTTTATCTCTAAAATTTTATCATTATTTCTTGTTGTCACTATATTGTGAGATGTGTGACTCTATAAATCTTGTGATTATTTATTATTGATATTGAGGTTAGGACTTGCCATGCATGATATATGTATTATAATTAGATTTAATTAAGATTAGAAATGTTCAAACCAAGCATGCAATACTTTGTTAAAACCCATGTGCTTGACATTGTTAGTTTTTGAATTACTTTTCTATCAAAAATCTTTGTATTTAGGGGCTGTTTGGTTGCAAGGAAGTGGGGCGGAAGTAAGGAAATAGGGAAGTATAATTGCTCACTTCCCTATCCATCCAAACACCGGAAAAGGAAAATAAGAAAACCCTTTTTCCTTTTCTCTTTTACACAATAATTTCCTCACTTCCAGAGTACTACAGTTAATTTTGTGGTCATGTAAATCTCATTTGTAATAAGTTGTAGCACAAAACAGTTAATTTTTTGATCATGTAAATCTCACTTGCATTCTAATTATAGTCTATTTTTTATTTTTCATAATTAATTTTTATTTTAATATTATTTTACGGTCAACTTTTTCAATTCCACTTTCACATTACCATCCAAACACCGGAAAAGACAAAACATTTTTCAAACTACACTTCCCAACAACATCCAAACACCGAAAACTTATTAACCAATTCCCAAGTTCCAAAGGGAATTATTACCACTTCCTCAATTCTTCACTTCCTCACTTCCACCCTTAACCAACAGGCCCTTAGTGAAACGTTGCGAGTTCGATTACATCACTGATTCCCTACATGGTACGCACGCACCGTTTCACATCAAGGAGTAAAGCAAGTAATGAGATTGTTTTCAACTCAAGTCCAGGATAGCACCAAGTGAACTGCTAAATTTCTGATTGATGAACAAATCAAGCGGCAAGGCATGGCTCTCATGATGGTGCCCCCCTTTTGTTCGACTCTGGCTTCCACATAGAAATAGAGCAGAAATACTCAGACCCCAGGTTTACAGACAGGGAATGTGGCGTGCTGTCAGCCAGAGATTAAAATGCGGGAGAGAAAGGACAAAATTTCTAGTTTGATTTGCTATTAAACCTTTAACATCCAACAATATTTTATTTAAACCCCTTGGCCAATATGTGACTCAGATGAATTTATAGGCACTTTTGGACCAAATTTGACCCTGGGCTTAAAACTAATTATGGTTTTCCTCTGGATTTAAATACAAAGACAGGCAAACAGCATCTCTCAGGTATAAGTGTAGAGTACATAAGTTAGAAACAGATTGCTTTCTGTTAAAAAAGAAACAGAAAATTAACCAAAAAAGGAAAAAAAAAATACTACTTCACAAACAGCAGATATTTCATAGCAAAGCATAATTGGAAAAGCAGTATAATAAATTATAAACAGTAGACATTAAGACACTATGAAAGAAACAATATCTTTTCGCCAATATTAATACATATCTGAAGAAAGTAGTACAACTAAAATAAAACAATAAATTTATAGATAAACGGTTCATTTCTGACAAAAGCAATACAGTTGGAAGATTAAATACTAATAGTGAATTTCTATATACAAACAGAACATATCAGGTGAAGCCACAATCTCTTACTTCAAAACCAGTCGGAAAAATAGTACATTCAAATGCTGGAGCAGAAACGAAGGAGTTGATATGCATGAAGATATTCTGCGAGTGTCTTTTTAACGACATGCCCCACAATCTAAGTAGCATGGACACTTACTTAGAGCTCTGTACCCATGTCGACACTGACACTGCATGAACGCGGATGAACACCTTGTCGAACATATTTAGCCGTATCCGGTCCAAAAGTTTTGATATTATGAGCACAAGAGGTGAGAAAAACATGTTTTCTCAAACTTGGTCCATGAGATTCAAATTGGCTTTATTTTTTTTAAAATATAATTGGAGTGAATAACTTCAAATTACTTTGTTCTGAATCTTTTTAAATTGCACATTTATTTTATACTATTTTTTGAACTTAAGATTTTTTTGAGAATGTCTTAACATGTCGGTTAGTATGATGTCACTCAATGTGCCAAATACTTTGATTTTTTATCACAATATTTCTTTGTTCTTACTGTCATATATTAAAATGTTTCATTGTTCAATGGATACATATTCTTATTGTAAATACTTTGATTTTTTTTTTTATCACAATATTTCTTTGTTCTTACTGTCATATATTAAAATGTTTTTATTGTTCAATAGATACTTATTCTTGTTGTCATATATCAAATAATTTTATATTTCTTGTCATATGTTCCAAAAATAGTATTGTTAATCAATCAATTAGTGGTTTGATTTCAAAATACTTTATTAATCATAATACTTTGTCCTGAATTTGTTTAATTGATTTGTCTTGAATTTTTTTAATCAAAATTATAAAGTTAAAGGTCACATGTTATTTTCTTTACGCACGCGCGCGCACCAAAGAGCGCGCACACCAAAGAAGAAAGATGCTGCAGTGACCATGGACTCAAGGTACCTATAAAACTGAATGTTTCAATGTCACATGAAATGAACTAAGAGCATTAGAGATGGATCATTGAGAGATTCTGAACACTATCGCAAATATTAGAAGTTCATGTCACTGCACTAAAACTCTAAAAGTTGTGGTAAAGTTTAAGGATAATATTTTTATACTCTAACACGCTCCTAAAGATTGGTCACCCTTATTTATATATTGGAGTTTGAGCTTTCGCACAATGGTATTTTTTCTAATCCACTTTTAAATGCGAGTCTGGTGGGATTTGAACCTGAGTCCCGTGCTGCACCAAACAATGCAAAGAGAATCACCATCATTGAAAAGTGGCATAACTCATGTAGGCCTAGGCCTCACAAGTGTGGAGTCGAGTTCGTTGAATGAGATCCTTTTGCCGATAACAATTTTTTGATCCTCCCAAGAAAAGTCTCCTTTCCAACGCTTGAGGGTTTTTCAATATTTCCTTTCTGAGCTTTCTTAACGGGACTATTAAATAATCGAGTAAAGAGAGTACAGGACGAATTCTATAACAACAAGGGAATCATTCACCATCACAATCACATTGAGGATACTAATCCATCAAGATGGACAGTATGAACTTATGGTGAGAGTTGAAGGTAATATTTTTATAGTCTAAGTTTAAAACAATAGCTTTGTCTCTCATCAATCGAAACCATATTTATTGTTCAATATACATATGGGAGAGCTTTAATACTCTTAAGGTATAATTAGCTTAGTTATGCCCACTCGCAAAATTATATAACATGCAAATAAATTAAACGATTCATTCTGTTCATTTCGATCTACTTATCTTAAAAGCTCTATAAACACATTCTAAAGACTTTTTACCCATACATCAAGTGGCTGCAAAATAAATGATTTCCTAGCAATAGAAATAAGAAATTTCATGATCCAAGAGTGATGGGGACATGGCATCAGCGCGCCCGGGGAGATTCGATCGCGTGTATCAGCGCAGGAGGCATCGTGCTGCGTCTATTTGGTTTTAGCTGGAGTCTGTATTTTTATTTATTTGAGTCCATGTTGTTTCTTTGTTTTAATTTTGTATTTCTCCTTTTTAGTCCCACATCGACTACGTGAGAAAGTCGTCAGTTTGTAAGCCTATAAAGGCAAGGGTCTAATAAGTTGTAAAACAATGCACTCTTGATTAATGAATTGTTGGATTTTCATTTTGAAAATTTAATCATGAAGTTGGAGTGTGAAACCCACTTTAGATAGGATTTGTGTGTGAAGCCAAATCTTAGTTACCTTTTATCTCTTTATCTCTAATTTCTCAATCCAATTGCAAACCCAATCCAATCCACAAAATCACAACTGATTACAAATTTTAACCCACAACACACCCCCCTGATCCCACCTTTCCCGTAGTGGGCACCAACACCCACCAGCAAACCCCAATCACCAAAAATCCTTGCTCCCTTCCTCTGCCGCCAGTAACCATCAAGCAAGTGCCCCTTCCACCAGCACAACAGCAACAAAACCCAATGGAATCCTTTTTCCCTTGCTGCAGGCGATGAAAAACAAAAAAAAAAAAACAAAAGAAAAGAAATCAATACAAAGCCCTAACTTTAAAGTTCAGCAGCCAATCAAAAGGGAGGAATCAACAATTACAGAGCCAGTCCTCTCTTTGATTTCGACCCGTAGTCCCCACCTTCCCTCTCCCTTTCTCGAGTTTGATAGCAGCAAACCCATCCTCATCTTCCCTCCCTCTTCCTCTACATCTGCAACTTCGCCGGCTTCCATAGATCTGCCACCTCCACAGATCAGAGCAGCCCAGGCCAACCAGTGCACTTCCGGGTTCAGCCTATGCGCGCCTACGCCTCGTTGACTGCCCCTCCCACCTGCGAAGCATCCACAGCACCAACGCAAGCAAGAGGCCGAGATCCAGTGGTAACTTGTCCTCCAGGTCCTACAGATATCCAACACTAGCATCAATACAGTAAAAGATTAGAAGTAAAGGCAGTACATGAGATACACAAGGAATCGGAAACCTGAGAGCGTCTCTCAGTAGGTAACTTTTATTTTCAGCAAAATCAGAATATCTGTTGGAATCTACTGCGTAATTTTTATCTCTAGACTATTATCATTAATTCTCTGTTGTCCACAAATATTGGTGAGCGAGTGTGATTCTTTTACCCTTGTGTTATATTGCTTTGATATTGCCAGTTGGATTATTCCTTAAATCAAGCATTGCATGTGGTTAGTGAAGATTAAAATTGTCCGATCTACGAGCATAAGCATTTTGGTTTAAACCCATCTTGCCATATAATTATTTTAAATTTATTCTTACTGAAGATCGTGACTTGTTATGAAACGTTGCAAGTTTAACTCTATCACTGAGTTTTGACATCTTTCGCATATTGTTTCACATCATTTTGGTATCAGAGCATGGTTTAGGTAGGAAAAAAAAAAAAATTTGCATTATCATATAGTTAGGAATCCCATTTATTTTTGCATAAAAAAAAAAAAAATTTTTTTTTTACTTGCATTCATCTAGATCTTGTTAGTGCATGCCCACCCGTAGTGGACACTCCTATTTGTTAGGAGAGTCTAGTGAGTCAGGCATAACAACTATGGATCCCCAACAACTCGCCGATGCAATCGCTGCCATACAAGCCCAACTAGCCAACCTGACCCAAACTGCAGTCCAGACTGGAGATAGGTTAGGTAGAGTTGAAACTCGTCTCGAGAACCGCAATGAACATGAAGGAGAACGACATCGGTTGGTACCATACCAAGGACGTGGTGAGCGAGACCCTGATAGTCAGTTCTTGAAGAGTATCAAGGTTGATGTCCCGACATTTGATGGACGTCATGATCCATAATTTTTTCTTGATTGGACTCAACAACTTGACAAGTACTTCACGTGGTACGATCTCACTGAGCCCAGAAAAGTCAAGTTTGCAGCGATGAAGTTAACCGATCAAGCTAGCCAGTATTGGACTAACTTGGTGAACATGCGTGCTGCTCGTGACCAAGAACCAATCGATACTTGGAGAAGAATGAAAGATGAACTTAAAGGAAAGTATGTGCCGCCATCGTTCAGTGCCCGTCTTATGGACAAGTGGCACCGATACACTCAAGTCAACAAATCAGCTCAGGAATATGTGGAGAAATTCGATGAGTTCCTCATTAGATGCAACGCCCTTAACACTGAAGGGCAAGCTCAAATCATGTCTAGGTTTAGAGCCGGACTTAGGGAAGACTTACGAACTGAACTTTTAGCTCGTGAAATCACCGAGCTCGAAAAGGCCTACGCATTAGTCCAAGATTTAGATGCGGTCAAATCTAATTCTGTTTCTAAGAGTCATGTGCAAACAACTAGGCCTAACTCGGGTTCATACCCCAACCGTTTTCAAAGTCAAACTTCTTCCCACAAGGTAGATACTAAAGGCAAGAGTATCGAGAATAAAAGTAAAGGCACTGATAGAGAGTTCTCCAAACTGAATCCCACAATCAAATGTTACAAGTGCCAGGGATATGGACATGTAGCTGCCAATTGTCCAACTCCGGTCAAAATTGCCTTAGTCAATGGGGAACCTGAAGTAGTTTCAGAAACGGAATCTGAGGAGTTTATTTTCCAGGGAGAAGAAGAAGAATCTGATATGGACGATGATACCACAGGTGATAGCATTGGTCTTATCTGCATTCAACCTACGACGTCGATTCATTTATCCGTCGTCAGATGTGCCTTATCTCAACCCAAGGAGAAAGATGACTGGAGACGAACCACCATGTTTCACATCATTATGAAGATTGGTGGTAGAAGCTGCAAGATAATTATAGACAGTGGAAGTTGTATTAATGCAGTGTCGTCCACAGTAATTGCCAAAATTGGCCTGAAGGCTGAACCCCATCCACATCCCTATAGAGTAACGTGGATTAACTCTTCAGCACTGGAAGTCAAGCAAAGATGTCTTGTCCCGATAGACTTTGGTCTCTACAAGGACAAAATTTGGTGCGATGTCGTATCTATGGATGTGGGTCACATTATCCTTGGACGACCATGGCTATACGACAAGGATGTTACCATTTACGGTCGGTCGAATATGTGTCAATTCGAACACGAAGGAAAGAAGATCAAGTTGTTACCTCGTGAGCCCAAGGTTGAATCATCTGAACCAAAGCCTGCCACAGTGAAGAAAACTAACAGTATCAGCTTGATTACGGCAAAAGCTTTCAGTCAAGATGTAGAAAAAGGAGCTCCCTTCGTGATCCTTGCGACCAAGGAAGTTACTAAGGAATCCAACACTGCGATTCCCTCCGAAGTCACACCATTGATTGCGGAGTTCGCTGACGTGTTTCCTGAAGATCTCCCAGACAACCTTCCACCGATGCGTGACATACAACACGCTATTGATCTAGTCCCGGGAGCTAGTCTTCCTAACTTGCCCCACTATAGAATGAACCCCACCGAGCATGTCGAACTCAAGAGGCAAGTTGATGAATTGATGAGGAAGGGCTTCATTCAAGAGAGCATGAGTCCTTGCGCGGTTCCCGCCCTACTGACGCCCAAGAAAGACGGATCTTGGCGTATGTGCGTGGATAGTCGTGCCATTAACAAGATAACGGTTAAATATCGTTTTCCCATACCTAGACTGGACGATATGTTGGATATGATGTCTGGTGCCACTATTTTCTCTAAGATTGATCTCAAGAGTGGCTATCACCAAATTCGCATCCGTCCTGGAGATGAGTGGAAGACCGCCTTCAAAACGAAGGATGGGTTATATGAGTGGATGGTCATGCCTTTTGGATTGACCAATGCTCCGAGCACTTTCATGCGAGTAATGACGCAAGTACTACGTCCATTTATGGGCAAATTCTTAGTAGTGTACTTTGACGACATTCTCATCTACAGCCAATCTCGTGAGCAACACCTTGACCATCTACGTCAAGTTTGTTCTGTATTGAGGAGGAAGAGTTGTACGCTAATCCTAAGAAGTGCACCTTTCTCTCATCACAAGTTCAATTCCTCGGATTTGTGGTATCTGTTGATGGAGTTTCTGCGGATCCCGAGAAGATCAGAGCCATTGAGGAATGGCCCGAGCCTAAGACGATTCGTGATGTAAGAAGTTTTCACGGACTTGCTACCTTCTATCGTCGGTTCATTAAAGGATTTAGCACTGTCATGGCTCCAATCACTGACTGTTTGAAGAAAGGAGAATTCAATTGGTCTCATGCTGCCAAGAAGGCATTTGTCGAGATCAAGAAAAGAATGGTCAGTGCTCCTGTTATGCGTCTCCCTGATTTTTCTAAAGTCTTTGAAGTAGCGTGTGACGCATCAGGAATTGGAATAGGCGGAGTCCTTGCTCAAGAAGGTCATCCAGTTGCTTACTTCAGTGAGAAGCTGAATGATGCCAGACAACGATACTCCACTTATGATAAAGAATTCTATGCGGTGATTCAGGCACTTCGCTATTGGCGACATTACCTTTTGCCGCATGAGTTTGTTCTCTTCTCTGATCATGAGGCCCTGAAGTACATCTACTCTCAAAAGAAGTTGAACGCGCGACATGGACGATGGATTGAGTTCCTTCAAGACTACACGTTCACTCTACGCCATAAAGCGGGAGTAGAAAACAAAGCCGCTGATGCTCTCAGCCGCCGTATTTTCATTTTGACCAAGATGTCCACGGTGGTAAACGGCTTTGAGAAGATAAAAGCTGAATACGAGTCGTGTCCCGATTTTTGTGACATATACACCATATTGATAGATGGATCGACTCAAGAAGTGGATGGTTATACCCTACATGATGGGTATCTTTTTCTAGGCCGAAAGTTATGCATCCCAAGAACCTCCCTTAGAGAATTTCTTGTGTGGGAATTGCATGCCGGTGGTCTAGCTGGGCATTTCGGGAATGAGAAGACCATAGAAGCCGTTGAGTATCGGTTCTATTGGCCAGGGTTAAAACGTGACGTTGCCAAACATGTTGGAAGGTGTCATACCTGTCAACTCGGAAAGCAACAGAAACAGAACACCGGTTTGTATACTCCATTACCGGTTCCGAATTGTCCATGGCAGGATGTTAGTATGGACTTTGTGTTAGGACTCCCAAAAACTCTCAGAAAGCATGATTCAGTCCTAGTTGTCGTGGATCGCTTTTCTAAAATGGCCCACTTTCTGCCTTGCTCCCGTACTTTTGACGCCTCTAAAGTGGCAAAAATCTTTTTCGATGGTGTCGTTAAACTGCACGGTCTACCTAAGACTATTGTGTCGGACAGAGACGTTAAGTTCACTAGTTATTTTTGGAAGACCCTTTGGCACATGTTAGGGACAAAATTAAAATTCTCCACTGCTTTTCACCCTCAGACCGACGGTCAAACCGAGGTTGTGAATAGAAGTTTAGGAAATTTATTGCGTACCCTTGTTGGCGAACATATTGGAAGTTGGGATCTAAAGTTGTCTATTGCCGAGTTTGCATATAATTCATCAGTTAACAGGATAACAGGTAAAAGTCCACATGAAATAGTATATGGTTTTAGGCCTAGGCAGCCCATTGATCTCATCCCCATGGTTGATCATTATAGAGTCTCTGAGTCTGCATCCTCCTTTGCCACGCATATGCATGAATTGCACAAAGTCATCAGTGATAAAATTAAACAAAGCAACGTTGACTACAAGCTACGAGCTGATGTTAGGAGAAAATTTAAAACTTTTGATATTGGCGATCTTGTGATGGTCCGGATTCGTCCGGAACGGTTTCCACCGGGGACTGTTAAAAAATTGCATGCTCGTAGTGCTGGACCATTCAAAATCTTAACAAAACTTAATGACAATGCTTATGTTATTGATCTTCCTGAAGATTTTGGAATTAATCCTACTTTCAATATTGAGGATCTAGTAGAATACAAGGGTCCAAATTTTAACCCCAGCAACCCATTGGTTGATGAGCCTACCCCTGAGCCATTTTCTGAGGGACCCCCACTTCCACCACTCCCAGATATCAGTCCTAATACAACAGAGAATATTGATAAAATTCTAGATGATAAAATTATCTCCACAAGAGATGGTGGAACTCAACGGTATCTGATACGCTGGAAAGGGAAGTCACCTGCTGAGGACACGTGGCTAGATCGCAGTGAGTTGCAGCAGATTGATCCAGATCAGTTGGAGTATTATGAGAGCTCCTTCACACATGACTCGACGGGGTCGAGTTCTCTCCCACCTGGGGAGAATGATGGGGACATGGCATCAGCGCGCCCGGGGAGATTCGATCGCGTGTATCAGCGCAGGAGGCATCGTGCTGCGTCTATTTGGTTTTAGCTGGAGTCTGTATTTTTATTTATTTGAGTCCATGTTGTTTCTTTGTTTTAATTTTGTATTTCTCCTTTTTAGTCCCACATCGACTACGTGGAGAAAGTCGTCAGTTTGTAAGCCTATAAAGGCAAGGGTCTAATAAGTTGTAAAACAATGCACTCTTGATTAATGAATTGTTGGATTTTCATTTTGAAAATTTAATCATGAAGTTGGAGTGTGAAACCCACTTTAGATAGGATTTGTGTGTGAAGCCAAATCTTAGTTACCTTTTATCTCTTTATCTCTAATTTCTCAATCCAATTGCAAACCCAATCCAATCCACAAAATCACAACTGATTACAAATTTTAACCCACAACACACCCCCCTGATCCCACCTTTCCCGTAGTGGGCACCAACACCCACCAGCAAACCCCAATCACCAAAAATCCTTGCTCCCTTCCTCTGCCGCCAGTAACCATCAAGCAAGTGCCCCTTCCACCAGCACAACAGCAACAAAACCCAATGGAATCCTTTTTCCCTTGCTGCAGGCGATGAAAAACAAAAAAAAAAAACAAAAGAAAAGAAATCAATACAAAGCCCTAACTTTAAAGTTCAGCAGCCAATCAAAAGGGAGGAATCAACAATTACAGAGCCAGTCCTCTCTTTGATTTCGACCCGTAGTCCCCACCTTCCCTCTCCCTTTCTCGAGTTTGATAGCAGCAAACCCATCCTCATCTTCCCTCCCTCTTCCTCTACATCTGCAACTTCGCCGGCTTCCATAGATCTGCCACCTCCACAGATCAGAGCAGCCCAGGCCAACCAGTGCACTTCCGGGTTCAGCCTATGCGCGCCTACGCCTCGTTGACTGCCCCTCCCACCTGCGAAGCATCCACAGCACCAACGCAAGCAAGAGGCCGAGATCCAGTGGTAACTTGTCCTCCAGGTCCTACAGATATCCAACACTAGCATCAATACAGTAAAAGATTAGAAGTAAAGGCAGTACATGAGATACACAAGGAATCGGAAACCTGAGAGCGTCTCTCAGTAGGTAACTTTTATTTTCAGCAAAATCAGAATATCTGTTGGAATCTACTGCGTAATTTTTATCTCTAGACTATTATCATTAATTCTCTGTTGTCCACAAATATTGGTGAGCGAGTGTGATTCTTTTACCCTTGTGTTATATTGCTTTGATATTGCCAGTTGGATTATTCCTTAAATCAAGCATTGCATGTGGTTAGTGAAGATTAAAATTGTCCGATCTACGAGCATAAGCATTTTGGTTTAAACCCATCTTGCCATATAATTATTTTAAATTTATTCTTACTGAAGATCGTGACTTGTTATGAAACGTTGCAAGTTTAACTCTATCACTGAGTTTTGACATCTTTCGCATATTGTTTCACATCAAAGAGTTACAGAGTCCTCAAAATACATGATTTTTTTTTACATGTTTCCAGACATGTAGTGGTTAATAAGATGAATAGAATGGATCATTCATTGGGATAACGTGTCTCCTGGATCATGAGGTTGCTTTAATTCTATCGTAAGAAAATCAATCATTTTGCAACAGCTTGATGCATTGACAAATAGCCTTCAAAATACATGATTTTTT
The DNA here is from genome assembly GCA_038442645.1 of Agave tequilana. Taxonomy (NCBI): domain Eukaryota; kingdom Viridiplantae; phylum Streptophyta; class Magnoliopsida; order Asparagales; family Asparagaceae; genus Agave; species Agave tequilana. Next base: position 30,224 of record JAVJIF010026982.1, on the reverse strand, counting down.
GTCTACAAAGATTTCAGAACATATATATCAAAATGAACAGAGTAGATCCTCCAAAACTCCAATTACATTGTTGAATGTACACTTCGTAGGTAGGCATAATTGGCCATGAGCATAACTAGTATACCAAGAGACGATGTGTGAGTGAGTGTTTTTTGTGTGTGTGTGTGTGTGTAATATTCATCCAAGTGTTTTACTTTTTACAAATTTGTCATGTCTCATGTCTCATGTCTCTATCATGTCCCCTGTTCGTGTTTGTTCTTCGTATCTCACAACCTTGTTTCTGCCTCCCAATACAAGATGAGGTTTAAAAATGATTGTGTTAGAGATACTTTGTGGATAAATGATCAAAATGTTTCAGAATGGATATAATAACTTCTTTAGGTTTTGAAAAAAGACTGATTTTATCAGTAAGTTATGTAATTTATCAAGATAATCAGTGTAATCTTGAACAAGTTATTTTTACCTTATAATCTGCTTCCCATTTCATTCCATGCATGTTGTGAATCAAACTAGCTCCAATTCCATTCCATGATATCATTATGCGGATCTTTTAACGGGTGTAATCTTAGTCACTAAATGGTATTGATTAAGTTTCATTTATCATATGTAGTAATCTTGATGGGGACATTAAAGATCCAACGAGCTAATGGAAGATCTATTCATGCAGTAGACAAAAAGCCTGAGATTGGATTTGATAGGAGAAGGATTAGTCTTTGATTAGGAGCTACTTTGACTAAGATTAGGAATAGTCTTTATTAATTCTTTTATTAGTTTTTTATTATTTATTTTTCTTTTATTAGTCATTTTATATTAGGAGAAGGCACGTGCAGTGCACGTGGCTTTATCTATAAATAGTCTTGTATGATTTATTTTTGAATCAATGAATGAGCTATTGAGAATTTGAAACCCTAAATTTTGGTTCTTTGAAATCTGTGGGCAATGGATAAAGTGGGAGAGTGATTCTTCTGAGTGTGAGGCATGAAACCCTAATTTCTTTCCCAATTATCATAAATCTTGATTCTTTCTTCTCCAATAACACTACAAACCCTAGTTTTTTTCCTTCCGTCTTGCATCAAATTTGGTATCAGAGCAAATTTCCTCTTCTTCCCCACAAAATCCTGAAATTCTAGATTTAGATTTAGATTTCTCCTTTTTTTTCTCGTTTATGCAGTTTTTCTTAGAAAAAATCAAAATAGATCTCTTCCTTTAGTCCTAAACAAAAAAGTTATTGTTCAAGATTCCCCCGAAAATCACGAAAAATATCTGCATGTTGCTTTCATCGTCTTCTTTCTTTCCTCCTTCCTAAACCTAACCCTATGAACCCCTCTTACCTTCTTCCAACCACGCCGGCAACTGTCTAGCCTTCCCACAGTCTTGCAAGCTTCGCCCGCCAACCCTACCGTCAACGTCAACAGCCACTAACAGCCCTGGTTCGCACTTCGACCTCGTCTTCACTCATAGTCACCGCCTTCGTCCTCACTGAAGGAGTCCACTGTTTCCATCACCAACCTCACCATCAACGACAGCTTGATCTCACCCCTCAAAGCTCTTTGTCAACCTCCAGAACCCTAAAAATCATATTGGGCTCTTCATTGACCCTAGAAATCTACCCAGTCTGTTCACCGGAGCCCAGCACAAACTTCCCTGTTGACTGCAACTACAACTTCATCTAGAACACCACCCATCTCGTGCTTCGTCATCAACAGAACTCGTCGACGAATCCACACCCTCGCCAAGACATCATTGTCCCCACCTGCCAACTCTAGACTAGTGAGGCCCACCATCTACCTATTCGTGCCAACAGCAAGCTACCCTTCACCAATCACTTTCTGTTCTCACTGTTCGCAAGGATCGTGCGATCACAAAAGTAGACCCGACAAACGCCGAATTCAAAACCAACTAGAAATCACATCTGATCTGGATCTAACCAGCCAGCACCCAGATCAGGGTTCAACTTGAGTTTGCAGACACTGACTTTGAGATCAGGGTCTGACTTGAGTTTGCAGACCTGACCTGCTTCAATTTAGATCCGACCCGACATCACTTCCAAACCGACCCACTTCTGCTGAATCACTGCAACCTCGACCCATTGAGATCTGACCTGCTTGTAGTTTCAGACCCAATTACCATTAGATTTGGTTTACAGATGTTTTTCAGTTGTTTGAAAACCATTTCGAGCCATTTTCGAGGCATTGAGTTCGCGGGAGATAGTCCTCCGATATAATGGATAGCAAGCTGCTCAATTAGGCTATTATGGAAATGAAAGTTCTGCAAGAAGATGCACGTAAGTTTAAGAAAGAATAGCCATTGAAACAGGCTATTATAGAGGCCAGAGCCATCCGACTTTTCGTACAATGAAAGCATATGCAAGCTTGATGTGATACTTGAAGCTATGCCCGGACAAAAATCAGATCCGGAACGAAATTCAAAGTAAGATCTAAAGCCAGCTATGCATGAACAAAAGTCAGATCTGGAACCAGATTCAAAGTCACATCTTGCGCCAGGGCTAGAGATACATCTAAAGGAAAAAACCACAGTTGCCATAATTAAATATAGAGTTCGAGCTAAATTCAAACTTTAATCCACTAACTCCAAGCTCGAAGCTTAAGCAGCATTTGATCCAGTAGCAGAGATCGAGTCCAAGCTCGAATCTGAAGTAGTTTTAGTTCAGTGCCACTGACTAAGTCTCAATTCAAGCCTGAAAGAACACTGGTCCAATGCCACTACTGTTCAAAGTTGGTCCCTTCTTTGTCCAACAAGTCATTACGTCATTACGAATCAGACTTTCATGTTGACATCGCCAGATGAGTATGATCCTTTCAAATCTTTTTGACTAAGACGTGTCATATGAAATGGGGATTTGTTGAAGTTCATGGCTATGACGCCATGACCAACCTCTAGTCCAATCTTTACGTTTGAGATATTTCGTGATGCCGCATTTTACAAATCGTGGACAAGTTCTCTCCAATCAAGGGAGAATTAATGAGGACATTGAAGATCCAGCAACTATTGGAAACCTATTCGCACAAGAGATGAAAGCCCGATACTGGATTTGTTTAGAAGCAGGGGTAGTCTTTGATTAGGAGCCGTCGTCTTTTCTTTTATTAGTTTTTCTTTTATTTATTTTTTATGAGTTTTTTAAAAATTAGGAAAATGACACAAGTAATGCACGTGGCCTTCGTCTATAAATATTCTTATAGGTTGTATTTTTGGAATCAATGAATGAGCTATTGAAAATTTTGCAACCCTAGTTATTTCTTTGAATCTTTGTCTGTGAGGCATGGAGTAGGAGACCGCCACCCTATTTTCTTTCCCAAATTCTACAACCCTAGATCTTACCCCTTCTGTTTGCATCAAATCTTCTAAAATCTAATCGCCTTAAATTGCCTTTACAATGTCCAGAAACATGAAGCTGCTCTCATTATGGATTCAATGTTGCTCCATAACTAAATTATCACCAAATAATTGCTTTGTTCTCATTCTTAAACCATTTTTAAGTAAGGCCAAGTTTGGCTGAAATAATTATTTTCAATTTCCTTTTGCACAAAAGAAAACTCAGTAATTTCTCCAGAAAGTAATTTTTGCCATTCAATTGTATTCAATTTTACATTACTAATTTCAATACCAACAAGGTCCTTAATATCCTTTGAATTAGCCATAAGGTTAAAAAAAATATTGCATAAGACCGAGTAATTTTTACTACATAAAGACTAAGTTGAAGTTTTTTTTTTTTCAAGAGAAGCCTAATGATTAAAAAAAAAAAAAAAAACTGGTCAAACACAAAGCATGGGTCCGGGTCGGATCCGAGTCAGAATTGGATCAGACCTAAAGAAGATTTGGGTCAGAACCGGGTCAAATTTGAAGGAATAAGAGGGAATGAACAAGGAAACGAGGAAAATGAGGCAATCGGGCCGGCAGAACAGTGGACGGTGGATGGGCAACGTTTCTACTCTTGCAATTGGATGGATTTCTGAGCAACAATTGGGTGGTTTTCGAAGCGGTCGGGAGCGGATTCAGCGGGTGGGGCGGGCTGAAGAAATTGAAGCGAGGGCTAGAGAGGCGGTGAATTTAGATGTGAGAGGGATGAAGAAACAAGAAGAAGAGAAGAAGGTGGGGTTGGGCGGGGCTAGGGTAGGAACGAAAAGAAAATAAAGGAATAAAAAAAAGAAAAGAAAAGGAGAAGAAAAGTTTACACTATACTACTCTAATAAGTCAAATCTAAATATCCGACATGGATGCAGATCTCTATATGGATGGGACTGGGAGTTGATACCATAGCCGGATTGATTGCGGACGAGCGAAAACTTTAAGAGGATATAGAAGAATTTCAAACCTATCTTCGAGCAAACGAGGCAAACTTGTTATTAGGAGTTATTATGTAATTACTAATTAGAAGTCATATTGCTATTAGATTTGGAATTGTATTCGTCTATAAATAAGAATACAGAGAGAGAACACATATAACTCTCTAATTTCTATAATTTAAATCTTTTCAAGGCTTTACCAATAGGACCAAGCGGTGTGGATTTGGATCGTGATGATCTGGATACGACACTCCACAGCTGGCGTTCTCACACAAATTATCTGGATTGTGTTCGGACATAGATCTGAATTGCATGATTGTTTGGGATGAACTCAGACATGATTTAAACTCACACATGATGATACTTTCAAACAAATTTCAGTCAATGAACTCGGATGATAGCTGATATGAAACTTGCGACCTTAGCAGGAACTTTCTCGATCTCTATGAAATATGCTAAGAGGAAGTGGATGAAACTCAACAAAAATTCTAGGAATTTCTTGCCTGCTGAATACGCCAAGCTGAAGTAGACAAAACTCAAATTCAATCTCATGATCTTCTCAAGAATCTCAACAAAAACTATGATAACAATGGAAGCAGGAACCAAAAGAATTGCTAAAGACGAAGGTTTGCCAAAAAAATAACGTAGGAGAACAAAGTTTCACCAATAACTAAGCAGAATGAATAATAGGTTATGACACAGATGTAAAGATTGCATAAGCCGCACAAGTTGCAAAATCTCACAGTGAAAACAAACGATTCAAATGCGGATGCAAACGAAATTACTTGAAAATAAGAAGAAATCCCGAAAAAATTGTGAAGAAGATTCATAAAACCATCAAAGCTTGCTTTGATACCATAGTAAACTAAAAGACTACATCTTTTTATCTCAAAAAAACTAAAAAATACAATTGCAAGAAATCCCAAACAAAATTGTGAAGCAGATTCATAAAACCATCAAAGCTTGCTTTGATAGCGTAGTAAACTAAAAGGAAAACTAAAAGAAGTACATCTTTTTTATCTCAAAAGAACTAAAAAAATACAATTCCATATAACCATGAGCAATCCTCTTCTTATATAGACTCAAACAGAATTACTCCTACTCAAATTGTTACTTCGACTTCAAATGCTAGACTCTATAAAACTCCAAATACAAGTTAGACTATAGCAAATTGCTAACTAATATCTACAAAGTACGGTAGAATCGAAATTGACTTATAAGGTCAGCTTTCCCAAGACCTAGATACCTTTAAGTAGTTTTTCTTGTTCTCGCGATCCTTATAATGTTCTTCTTGGTATTTAAAGAGTTCTACATGAACAGAAACCTCATTGGGTCCATGTGACATTCGACTAGTATCAACTGGAGCGAACGGCCTTCTAAAGGGGAAGACAGATACTTAGAAGTCTTGGATCTCTCATGTGGAGGCACAAGAGTTGCACAAACAATTGCAAAAACATTGGTCTTAAGAGGCTAGGGGTGTATACAGAGCGGATACAGAGTGAATACCACAAATCTGTATCATCCCCATTTAGAAAGTGTATTTATCAGATGAATATTAAACAGTATTCTAAATGGAATACTGATTATTATTAGCCACAACCTCTTCTATGCAGTACAAAGATAAATATACAAACACATTCTCCGCATTCAACTAACTATATACCACATGTAGCAAAGGAATAATCGACACACTAGATATGATAAGGTTAGCGTGCATAGATACACAAATCTTTATCTGAAATGTTTTATTTTTATTTTTATTTTTTTTGCTAGTTAACTCAACCGCCGACGGGACTCACTGGCGACCTCCGGGGAGCAAACCCGGGGCCTAGCTGGGGCCACATCTAGGGGAGAAGAAATGTCCGCAAGACGGTGTTTTTATGAAAAGGATAATTGTTGGAAAGAGAGAAGTATTGCTGAGGAAGTTGACATGGATCGTCGAGTAGTCGTCGAGTGATCACCGGGGAAGTCGACGACAAAAAGGCGAAGGAAACAGCAGCAGCAAACAGCAGTAGCAGCAGGAAACAGGTTGAACGGTCAACCGGCCCAGTCGACTGCCCGCAGTATCAGAAGTTCGGTCGACCGGCCCGGTCGACCGACGTGCACAACGTGCACAAGTTGGAGCTCGGTTGACCGCCCGGTCGACCGACTGAAAGTACCCAACTCTCTGTTGGGCACCCGGTCGACCGACCGGTCAACCGGTGAAAGGGGTCGGTCGACCGCCCGGTCGACTGACAAGCGGGTGCGGGCTGCGTTTCTGTTTTTGGAAACCTGTTGGTATAAATACAGGTTTTGCCTAGGGTTTTGTAAATGCTGGAAATTCTGGAGCTCTCTTGAGATTAGAGAAGCTGCTAGCATTGTAATCTTCTTCCAAAGTAATAAACCTCTCTTTTGATTGCCCCGGGGACGTAGGCATTGAGGCCGAACCTCGTCAGATTGCTTTGTTTGCGTGTGCTTTCTCTTGGTGTTTGTTTTTGTACTGTTTGGGATTGTTCTTCTTGCTTGGGAGATTCAGGGGATCCTCATCAGGTTGTTGTCGTAGTCGCAACAAATGGTATCAGAGCTTCCCAGGTTCCGTTTGTGATTTGTCTGGAGATTCGAAGGGCTTGGGATCTGATTCGGTGGAGATCGTGTGTCGATCTCAGATCAGAGGTATTTATGTTCATGGGATCGTGTGTCGATCTCAGGAGGACGCAAGGAGGGCTCGTGGAATCTGTGGAGTAGATCCAGTGAGAAACTCAATCTAGGGTTTCAAGGAAAAGGTAAAAATCGAATTTTTACCGAAATAGTGATCTATTTCCAGTTGATTGATTTTCCGCATAGATAGAGGATCAAGTAATCTAGATGGCAGAAGAAATTGCTTCGGTTAAGACCTTGAATCCTCATCCGAAGATTGACGTGGTGAAGTTTAATGGCACAAATAATTTCGGGATATGGAGATGTGAGGTTATGGATGCCCTGAATGCATCGAACCTCGAGGATACTCTCCTTCTGGAGAAGAAGAGGAGCACGACCACTGATGAACAGTGGGCAAAGATGAACAGGTCAGCATGTGGGTTGATTTGTTCATGTTTATCGCAAGACATAAAATATCTTGCACGACATGAGACGTCGACGAAGCATCTGTGGGAAACCCTTGAGAAAAAATACCTGACGAAAAGTGTTGAGTCAAGGTTGCAGCTTAAGAGTAAGCTGTACAGATTTCAGATGAAGAAGGGGAGCACAGTGAATGAGCACATCAACCGATACACGAAGCATCTTACAGACTTGGTGAACGTGGATGTCATTGTAGAAGAGGAGGATAAGGCGATCATCTTCCTGAACTCACTCCGGAGGAGGAGTATGAGACATTCACACTGACCTTTATCAATGGTAGGCAGACGTTGGACTACCATGAGGTGTCGTATGCACTGACAAGTTATGAGACGAGGAAGAAGGAGAGACATCCTTCTCAGTCAAGCTCATCGGCGGAGGCACTGGAAGTAAGAGGCAGGGGTTCATCAAGGAAGGGTAAGGAAGAAAGAGGAAGATCAAAGTCCAGGCCGGATTTCAGGGATCTCAAAAGGAATCAGTGTGCCTTCTGTAGAGAGATAGGGCACTGGAAAGTGGACTGTCTAAAGTTCAAGGGAAAGAATGAGTCGAAGGCTGAAACAAATCTTGCAAAAGTGACGAATACTCAGAGGAGCAGTTCACAGGAAGATGGATCAGATTCGGACTCGTCAGTTTCTCATTTTCAGTCAGTTCTCCCATCATTGGTAATTCATGGAAAGATGAGTGGATTTTGGATACAGGTACAACATACCATGCATGCCCTAATCGGGGTTGGTTTTCTAGCTTTGAGAAGCTGGAGGGGTGTTCGGTCGTTATGGGCGATGATCACTCATGTAGCATGGAGGGTGTAGGTACAATTTGAATCAGGATGTTTAATAGGATAGTAAGGGAGCTGAAGGGAGTGAGGTATGTACCTCAGTTGAAGAGAAATCTAATCTCCGTGGGAACTTTGGAAGCATCGGACATGGTGATATCTGTTCGAGATGGCGATCTCAGGATGATCAAGGGCTCGATGGTGGTGATGAAGGGCGTCCGCCGAGACAATCTCTACTACTTAAAGGGTAGTACGATTACAGATCAGGTGGAGACTTCGAGTTCCTCAGATGATGGTGGCCCGAAGGTCTGGCAGGGAACGGTCGGACAGGAAGAAGAAAAGTCTTTGCGAGCTCCTGCAAAGATGGAATTGCTGGAAGGTGCTGTTACCTACAAGTTGGAAGGTGGACACAGCGTTCTGGACAAGAGAAGGTGAGATTCAGCACCAGTACTCACTGCAATAAAGGTCTTCTTGATTGTGTTCACATGAGCGTATGGGGACCTGCTAAGACGGCATCGCTTGGAGGTCACAGGTACTTTGTCTCTTTTGTTGATGGTTCATCTAGGCAGGTTTGGATATATCCCATGAGACAAAGGAGTGAAGCCCTAGATGTGTTGGTGAAGTAGAAAGGAAGAATAGAGAGGCAGATAGGCAGGAAGATCAAGGAGCTAAAGATTGGTAATGTTGAAAAAGACATGAACCAATTCCTACGATTTGGCCAGAACACAGGTATTGTTACTCACTTCACAACAGGTACAGATGGGTTAGCTAAAGATATAGTCCGTTCCTTGCTAGAGGAGGTTCGGCGGTTGTTATCTAATGCAGGATTAGACAGGTCGTTTTGGGCTGAGGCGACTGAGTATGCTAGCCATCTCATGAACAGATCGACTGCGATGGGAGGTAAAGCTCCATTGAAAATTTGGTCTGGGAAAGCTGCTCAAGATCATGGTGTGCTGCGGGAGTTTGGAAGTCCGGCATACTTCAGTACCAAGAATGGCAAGATGAATCCGAGAGCAAAGAGGTTTGTCTATTTAGGCGTCAAGAGAAACAACTACAGGTTGTGGGACCCCGAAGACAAGAAGATCGTAATGAGCAGGAATGTCATTTTTGGAGAGACTTCAGCGTTGAAGTCCACCGTCTCTCAGCAGGTGGAGAGGACGAAGACCAAGGTTGGATCGCAGCGGGTGGAGGTTGATGCTACTCCATCATCTCCAGTTGGTTCAGCATTGGAGGAGACTTCACCGGATGTGACACCTGGTGGAGATCATGAAGCTAGGGTTGATTCTGAACAGGTTGAAGACATTGCTGAGGATGTCGAGTTGTTTGCAGCCATTGGAACCAAGGTAAAACCATGATTGTGGGTAAAGAAGCATGAATCTCAAGCTTGTGATCGCGACAAGCTGAAGTTGAAGGCCGTTGTTCTCCATGATGGTCGTGAGGAGGTTCATATGACTCAGTCTGACAGGTCCGCTGCTGCAAATACAGGTACCAGTGTTCGAGCTTGATGAAGCTCATTTTTAATGAACTACGGTTGGCTTGATCCTTTTGGGCAAAAGTATGTAGGCAGTCGTAAAGGCGCAGCCATTTGGTGATGCAACTCTTATGAAGCTATTTTAGATTCTTGAGAAACTGTTTGGATCTTCACGTAGAGGTGAAGAGTTGTGGCCGATGGAACTTCACGTAGAGGTGGAGAGGCTTCACGTAGAGGTGAAGAGTTGTGGCCGATGGAACTTCACGTAAAGGTGAAGAGTTGTGGCCGATGGATCTTCACGCAGAGGTGGAGAGGTTTCACGTAGAGGTGAAGCGTTGTGGCCAGTTGGACTTCACGTGATGGTGAGGTGTTGTGATCTCGATGAACAAGTTGATCTTTCGGTGAGAAGATGTTGAGCTTGCATAAGTAGTGGTGTGCATCCAGTTGAAGCCGATGATGTTTGGTGTGCTCTACATAGACTTGGTGGACCGTCAGTGGAAGACAGGTAGACTAGATAGAGCTAGTCAGTTGGAGAGTCAGTGTTGGCTCGTGAGGAAGTCTTCATGAGGTCGTGAAGTTGCGGAGTAGAAGCCATGTGGTAATCGGCATGTATGGAAGTTCTCCTAAGGTGAAGTGTAGGAAAGGCATGTGTGGTGCTTTCCAGTGGATAGCTGAGCTAAAGATTCCAAGCCAATATCGTGTGTCGATTTCACCGAGATCGTGTGTCGATTTCGTCCAGTGCGCGCAAGCCGAGATCATGTGTCGATTTCGTCCAGTGCGCGCAAGCCGAGATCGTATGTCGATTTCGCCGAGATCGTGTGTCGATTTCGCCAGGTGATAGACTGGGGTACGTTGGAGTTCGGCTCAAATTTTGGGAAAAATCTTCGCCGAGGTGGAGAATTGTTGGAAAGAGAGAAGTATTGCTGAGGAAGTTGACATGGATCGTCGAGCAGTCATCGAGTGATCGCGGGGGAAGTCGACGACAAAAAGGCGAAGGAAACAGCAGCAGCAGGAAACAGGTTGAACAGTCGACCGGCTCGGTCGACTGCCTGCAGTATCAGAAGTTCGGTCGACCGGCCCGGTCGACCGACGTGCACAACGTGCACAAGTTGGAGCTCGGTCGACCGCCCGGTCGACCGACTGAAAGTACCCAACTCTCTGTTACCGACCGGTCGACCGGTGGAAGGGGTCGGTCGACCGACAAGCGGGTGCGGGCTGCGTTTCTGTTTTTGGAAACCTGTTGGTATAAATACGGGTTTTGCCTAGGGTTTTGTAAATGCTGGAAATTCTGGAGCTCTCTTGAGATTAGAGAAGCTGCTAGCATTGTAATCTTCTTCTAAAGTAATAAGCCTCTCTTTTGATTGCCCCGGGGACGTAGGCATTGAGGCCGAACCTCGTCAGATTGCTTTGTTTGCGTGTGCTTTCTCTTGGTGTTTGTTTTTGTGCTGTTTGGGATTGTTCTTCTTGCTTGGGAGATTCAGAGGATCCTCATCAGGTTTGTTGTCGTAGTCGCAACAATAATTTGTTCATTGGCCTATGTATATAAGAATCAAATGGTGAAATTCTTGCAACTCAAAACTAAACAGTGAAGGAAAAAAATTCTCATTTAGTGTATTAGAGTATGCTATTCAACAAACTCAAGCATTGTTAAAATAAATTTAAATATAGCCTTTAAAAGTCATAAGAAAATAGGTGCAAGCATTAATAAGAATATAAATGTCATGCAAATTTCGTTAGTCATAATTATGCAACTCAAGAATAACTAGAGGACCTGGTTCAGAGTAGTAATCCAAATTTAATAAAGAATGATTTTATTCAGGACAAAGGGGTGAGCCAGTGAAAGGACATTCATTGCTTATGTAGTATAAAACTTTTAGAAATTTCAGAAAGAATTATAAACTTTAAATCACACTTTGCACAAGTAGTGAAGCCCATAGGAAGAAAAACAGAAACAATATTCAAACATAAGATACAATGAGCATTAGATATTAAAGTAAACATCAGCGATACCTGAATAATGTTGCAACTAAGATCTGGTTCTGGGTGTCAATGCCCTGACAATCTTCATAAACCAACTTGGAGGAACTGATTCAATAGTTTTGCAAGGAATGTTCCTTATTGCGGACCAGTCATCACCACCTTCTTGACACCTCTGCTGCAATGTAGGACATCCTCTAATCCTCAAACAATGGAGTTCCTCAGGTAATGCTGTTAAGGCCTTGAGCCCTGGAACATTGTGAATCTCTATGAGGTGGAGAGAGCTTAACAATTCAGTGCACTTGGCCATGACGAGAGACTCTCACAGGAGGAAAGCCGGAATTCTTTAAGTGTTGCAGGAAGCCCTCCCTTAGGAAATGAGGAAAACTTTGGACAGGACGAAATCTCCAGATATTCAAGAGAAACGAGATCTTGAAGATCTTTATTTTTGCCAGCGATTCGAGCGTATGACACTCTTGAATCTTCAATTTCTTAAGTAAGGCAAGGCCCTTGGGTGTGAAATCACTAATGGAAAATTGGGAAATCATCAGAGAGGAAAGAGAGGTGAGTTTCTCAATCCATTTTATTGTGTCCTCACTACCTCCTCCTACTACTAAGTCCTGAAGTTCAGGGAGCTGAGGAAGATTATCCCAGTTCAACTGTTGACAGTCTGTTATCTCCAATTTTGTAAGTCTTGATGGGAGGCAAGGAAGATTTCTCAATCTGGAGCAACGAGAAATGGTGAGTTCAGAGAACTGAGCCATATCATATCCATTTATTTCAGACCTAGCATAAGCCTCATCAGAAAATACATGATCCATGCTTTCTATGCCATCAAGACCTTCTATTAGGAGAATTTTGAGATGCTGGAACTTCGCCACAAAAGGAAGGCTTTTACAATTCTTGCAATTAGCAAGTCTCAATGTTTCTAGTTCCAGCAAATGAGGATTCTGCATCCAATTGGGAAATCTATCTCCACTGTAGTTTTCAATCCACAAATGCTTGAGATTCTCATGTGGGCAGAGGCCCTCGATCACTTCTTCCACACATCCATTTTGGGAATTGGAGCAAGCAACACCACTCCATCGCAGCATCAAAGAATTGATGTAACTTTTACTCCTTAACTTGGCCTCCTCAGCATCAGATAGATTGGCTACATTTTCTAGATTTGAAATGCAAAGTTCTCCTTGGAGGTTCAAGTTCTTTAACACTCCTATCCCACATTCCTCCTTTGATCCTACAATAAACCTCGACAAAGTTTGTAGAGAAGTTAACCCACCAATTCCCGATGGCATAGAAATCAGGTTGGTTTCTCTATCCCTGTCTCCCCAGTCAATATGTAGACCAAGATAACGCAGGTTAACCAGGCTGCTTATATCTTTGGGTAACTCCAGAAGATTGTAGCACTTGCCAAGTTCCAAGTCTGCAGACTGGAAATGCTGCTCACTGACTCAGGCAACCTTTCTAGTTCAGTATTGTAAAGGCCAAGGTGTCGAAGATGTTTCAAATTCCCAATGGAATCTGGCAATTCAATAAGTTGATGGCACTCACCAAGCTCCAATGTTTGGAGATTGTGAAGGTCGCCTACAGTTTCAGGTAATGCTGTAATTTCTGTACTGGAAAGGTTAAGGTATCGTAGCAGAATTAATCCCCCAATTGAATCAGGCAACTCCTCCACCTGACTATTACTTAAATCCAACACCCGTAAATATTTAAGCTTTTTAAATAGCTCACATAAGTTCTGCTCTGTGAGCAATCTTCCTTCCCCATGTAATACAAGCGCCCTTAAGCACTTGTTTTCCAATACCTTCTGAAATGAAATCACAGGTTCCAGATTGCCATGCAACATGATGTAGCGCGCCATTTTAATTTTATCAGGTTGAACATCATCTTTAACAGCGCATTCAAATTTAGAAACTGATTTTGCCAGGTCATGGATCACACTAGGCATTTTATACATTTGCTTCTCTTTATTATGATAACTATCAGAAGCATGAAAGAAGGACCTCCACAACAAATCAGTAAAGTACTTACCACCAATATCTTCAACTCTCCTTCTTCCACCACTAGGCTTGATAAAACCCAGTGCCATCCATAACTTAATCAATTTGTCCTTATCAAACTCATATCCAACAGGAAATATCGAACAGAATGCAAAACAATGCTTGAGATGCAAAGGCAAGTGATCATAACTCACCCTTAAAGTACGAACAATACCTCTCGAAACTCTTCCATCTGCCGGCATATCATCCAGCACACATCTCCAGTCGTACTCATGCAACTCCGAGCATAAGATGCTAGCAATTGATTTCACGAGGATAGGCAAACCTTGGCACTTCTCCACAATCTCCATACCAATCCTCTTCAACTCTGGATTGCCCTCCAAAGTTTTACTCCCTTCTCTTCTGACAAATGCTCGTTCAGAGAACATTGTCCAACAGTGCTCAAATGGCAAACCCTGCAGACAAAACGTACGTGATGCCTGCATATTCATCGAGACTCTTTCACTCCGAGTAGTAACCAAGACTCTACTCCCATCTACTCCATTATCCACCATCGGAACCCGCAACTTCTCCCAAAAATCCAGGTCCTCATTCCACACATTATCCAACACAATCAGAAATCTCTTCTTCATGACAATCTCCTTAAGACGATACTGCAACAGATTGAAGCTCGAGAGGCAACATTCTTCCTTATCCGCCGACTCAATAATCTTTCTCGTAGCCTTCACCACATCAAACTCCTGAGAGAATCCAACCCAAATTCTCAAATCAAAGAACTCCTTCGCACTCTCGTGCTCAAAGATAATGCGAGCAATAGTAGTCTTTCCAATCCCTCCACACCCGATTATAGAAAAAACTGGCAAATCTCCGGGTATCAGAACTACAAAACCAAAAACAGAAAACAATATTGAAGAAGTAATAAGTTGAGAATAAAAAAGAAGCAAAACTGGATTTCTTCCTGAAAAAATATTTTCTTTTTAAGCTAAAATGATGGGATGATCCCTTGATTTAAAGAATGATCAACAACATCAAGACATTCTGCCTTCTGCTTAGACAGTGACAGTGACATCCAAGGGAAATTGCTCCATTTTTCATTCTTCAAGTAGGAGAATTGCATCTAAATGTAATGTTGATACAAAAAGACCTAAATTTTACAGAATTGGTGATGAAAACGGAATATTTATTTTCCATTCTTTAAGAAGAGATGCATATAGATGTGAAGATGTAATGCCAATGCAAAAGAAAAACCTAAATTTTACAGAATTGATAAAGAAATATGAAATATTTATTACCGAACCTATACATATCAAACTATACTATAATAAGTGTTTAGTTTGATGATAAGAATGAGTACCAAACTAATGGAAAATGTATAACAGAATGTTGATAAACATGCTTGTGAAATAGAAACAAAAGTTACTATGATTAAACCCTTGTTCCCCAAATATTTCTAGTTTGTTTCAATTCCCAAAATCGAAACTTTATAGATAGAAATTAAAACTTTTTGAACAAAGGGAAAGGGAAAGCTACTTCTGCTCACCATTTGTCAAAAATCCAACAATCTCATCCCTTTCTGTGTCCCTCCCATAGACCTGGGCTTCATCCTGAAGCGAGCTTTCTTGAAGCATCATTGAAAAATTCTCGTTTCCGCTCGGAACCCGAGGCCTCGCCTCCCCTGGCCTGAACCTGAGAAACTTTCGATCTTCATTGATCTCTTCATACTTTTTCCTCAATTCCTCGATTCGATCGGCGAACTGTTTGTTCACAAAGAACGAGGGGCTCCGCTTCCTCTTCCGTGAATTTGGGTCAGCGGCGAGGTTGTCGGTGATGGCGGTGAACTCCTCGTCGAGGTCCTGGGCGTCGAAGGCGAGGGACTGGAGGCTGCGGAGCCAGAGACGGACATGGTCGTCTTCGATGTAGCGGCGCTGCTCGGCGTCGGCGAGGAGGGCCTCGATGCGGCGGCGGGTGTCGTTGAGCTTGCGGATGTCGGGGTCGAGGTTGCGGATGCGGGACAACTCGGATTTGGCCCAGGAGCCGAGGGAGAAGAGACCGTCCACTGCTTTCTCGATCAGCTTCTCGGTGAGCTTGTCCGCCATGGCTGTGGATTTTTCTTTGGATTCGGAATTGAGACAAGAAGTTGAGGGGTTTTTTGGCGGTGAAGTTGATCTGAGGAGCGAGAGAGGGAAGAAGATAGATAGCCGGAGGAGAGTGGGGTTGACTTGACTTCAATATTGGTCATTTGGAGAAAGCGGAAAATGTTGTCTAGTTGATTATTGGATATTATTCAAAGGGAAACTTTTGTTTAGCTCCCTCAGAATTTTGGGAAATTCAATTTCCCTGTTGGAGCTTTTTGGATTTTCAAAACTCTCCTTATCAAATTTACTCTCGTTCTTACAAAAAATGCTATACAAACTCACTGAGTTCTCAAAAAAATGTAATACAAACAAACTCGTTTGTTTGTCATTTTTTTGGATCAAACGAGTCAGACATAAGGTTTCACCTCACTGAAATTCACACAGGGTGTTTGTTTGTTCATTACTAAAAAACATAATAATAATTTTGAGAATCACAAAATTCATACATGTTCCCTTCCTATCATGCTTACAAAAATCGCGAACGAGAACTCGAATTTACGCTGGGTAGCGTGTCAGTAATTTCATGAGAAAACTGACAGTGTGAACCCGACTATAGTTTCCCCCGAAAAAAAAAAAAAAAAAATTACCCCCCAAACAGCCCGTAACGTCACCATATATCAGAGGTAGTTAAATGAAAAAGTTTCCACTAATAATAGATATAAACTTATCCAGTTGTAATATCAGATTGTCCCCCGTTCACTTGTCTAAAAAAAATTTCTTTAAAAAGGCTTTAAGAAAACATGAGAATTTTCCAAATAATAATTTTACTAAATAGAATTGGATCCATCTCGTCATTTGTGCCCACTGCATCAGTTATTGTCTACCTATATATAATGCAAAGTCCTAGGGACAGTTATGCACTACTGTCATTTAGGACTTCAATCAAAGTTGAGTGTTTCTCTAAAGCACATAATGTAATAATTGTCTTTTATAAGACTCCCCCAAGAGATAAAAGCACGTTGTTTTTTACACCTATGAATCCAGTGACCGTTCAATGCATCACTCCAAAAAACAGCCAAAATTAACTCTGTTAAATTCCAACTTCAAATATAAGAGTCATTTTTTTTTTCACCGCCCACCAACCTGGTGGGGCCCACCCGCATGGATGGCTCACCAAGCGCGGGGAGCGGCGGTGAGCAAAAAAATTTTCCAAATATAACAACACGGATATAAAAGGCTATCTATTAAGCTAATGGCAAGACTCAAATAGCTTTTGTAATATCCTGTTTTCAGAATACGTACTCGAGTCATTTTGGCACGTGTTCAGATTTTTCAATCATATTTTTTTAATTTTTCTTCGTATTCATTTTTATTTTATGATTATTTATATTATTATTTGGTATCAGATCCGAATTTCTGGATTTGGAGTTAGCCCGAGTCTGAACCAGGGAACCGATCCCAGTATACTGCCTGATTGACCTTTCTGAGAGTCAGATTTGACCGGTTTCAGTTTCAAATACCGTTTTTCAATATTTTGAATTTTTCATGATTTTCTGAATTTTTTTTGAATTTTTCTGCAAAATCTCTAAAATCGGTATCGTTTGGTGCCGCCTTATCGATTCTCAAATTTTTAATTTTCAAACGGAGTTGAATTTCTGAATTTTGTTTTCACATTGTTCTTCAAAATCATGTCTTCTATTCTCATTTTTGGAGATTTTCTGAATTATTCAGGATTCGACTGAGTCGGTGTCGATCGGTATCGGTAATATGTTCTAGGATTTTTAATTTACAAACCGGGTTGAATTCTTAAATCCAATTTCATCATGTTTCTCAGTGTAATATTTTTATTTTTGAGAATTTTTTGGAACTTTTTTGAAGCAGTAAAAAATTTACCTAATTTAAATAATATTATTTTTTTCCTTCTCTTTTCTTTTCCCTTCCCCCATCAGCCAAATAACCCAAACCCATCCCCATCACCTGCATGTCCTCACCTCATCAACATCCCTCCATCCTATTGAAATACACTTAGAGGGGGTGAATAGATGTAGTGCTACTCTAGTGACAAATAATATGGAATTAAAACTAAATGCTAACACACACACAACGTGTAACCAAGAGTGAAGTCGAATTCTCCGTGAATGGCTCTAGAACTTCTCCTTGCGATTCTTCTAAATTAAGAGTTGAGGTGTTTTAATAGCTCTCTTGGTTAAACACAAGTGTGAGCACACAAATAATATCAAGCATATGTAGATATGAGCAATAATAACAATACAAGATATAATAAGAGAGAGTTGAGAGAGAGATCCAAACGCAAACACAAAGATATGTTTTGAGGTTCGAGCCACCACTCTATGTCCCCGCCTTCACACAGAAGGATTCTCACTATCCACAATAGGATCTCCCACAAAGGGATTCCCACCAAGGAATTGCACCATCTACAAAAAAGGAGTACACAACTTCAACTCTCACACACCTCTACACAAGAGGGTAGGCATAAAGCCAAGCACAAAGTAAAGAGAAAATTACAACTAGGTGATCACAAAGATCACAAAAAAGAACTTGGTGATCTTAAAAGACCACAACAAAACACCACTCACAATACAAGATCCTAGAGGAGAGATTTACAATGAAGAGCTCAAGTATGCGAGTAAACAATGTTTTTGAAAAGAAACACAAAGAAAAACACTTGGAAAAAACTTCCTGATAGATGAAGAAATTGAAAAAACACCTAGAGGGGGGGTGAATAGGTGTAGTTGCTAATCTAACAATCTTTTTAAAAACTAAGATGGATGAATGATGCAACGATCTCTCAAAACAAGACTAAGAGCCGAATACCCCGTGAGAGGTTCTGAACTCCTTCCTCCCAATTCCCCTTGAATGGGTTAGAGGTGCGCAATGCAACCTTGTTGTATGAGAATTGATCGAACAAGTAATGAATAATATGCAATGATGAAATGCACACAAGATATACCACAAGTATCACAAGCAACAACACAAGGAAAGAAACTAGATCTCAAACAAGTAATTTAAAGCAATAGAGTGCAAGAGAAATTTAAAGCAAAAATGGACGCAAGGCAATCGCAAACACAAGATGTTTGTTTCGAGGTTCGAGCCACCGCTCTACTCCTCACCTTCACCTCCGTGAAGGGTTTCCACTATCCACCGAGGACGATTACAATGGTCTACCGAAGACCCGAGCACCGAGCTCCACCAAGTACAATAACCTCTACCGAAGAGGTGTCTCCACAAGAATAAGAAGATCACAAGAACAGAGTGATCACAACAAGATCACCAAACTCTTATACAACACTCTCACTCTTTTTACAACTTCACTATAGAATGAGTTAGGGATTTTTGGCTCTATGAAGTGTAGTGAGAAAAACTCAGTTGCAGAGATGATTTTTGTAAGGGAACACAACTGAAAAATAGCTCAAGAAAGAGTTGGAAATGGAGAGTTTAAACAATTTTCTTTTCTCTTTGAAACTTTGAAAACTTTAGGATTTTTCTTTTTGTGTGTTTTGCAAGAAACTCTTCTCCACTATTTATAGGGAGAGAAAATAAGTTAAAAACAATTTATTTTGACTTTATTTGCTCTGAAAAAGTTCTGGAAAACCCTGAAAAGTCTGCCAAAAAACAGTCCAAAAAACAGATTTCAGAATTGCACAAAAGAGGAAAGAGCCGTTGGGCTTTTGCAGGCTTGGCGGTCGACCGGGCCGGTCGACCGCCAGCTCAGCTGGTCAACGAGCCGTTGGCTCGGGTCTTCTGGCGGTCGACCGGGGCGGTCGACCAAGAAAACCCGAGAGCAACTGCTCACAGTCGGTCGACCCGGGCGGTCGACCGACAGACGTGCACAAATGTGCACGTCCTGGCACTGGCGCCGGTCGACGGGCCGGTCGGCCGGTCAGCCTGAAACAGGAAAAACAGTATTTTTTTTTTGACTTAGAAAATTTTGTAAAATAGTTTTGGGTTTGAACAAACTTAAGTAACATGCTAGTAGGAGTATATAAACATGATCTAAACATGATATTTATTTTGTAAAACTTAGGGTCATGTAAATATCTACTAAGGCATGAAACCAAATTTAAAACATGAAAACTTAAATACAAGACTCACATTTTAACAAAACCAAATTGTGTATGTGTATCCTAGAGCCAATATCCAACACTCAAACTTTAACATTCTATTCTTACAATGGTTCTAGGTACTACAAGTGCTTCAAGAGGGCTTTTCACCATAAGGTCTTCAACACTTGATTCTTGAGCCCAATTTGAGTTGACTTGAGTCCAAAAACATTTGCTTATAGGGAATAAACCTTCTAGATGAGTTAGATCCCTGAAACACACTTAACCAATAAACAATATTAGTACAAATAACTAATATGTTTTGTAATCATCAAAACACACTAAACATGGGTGATTGTAACCTTGGCCAACAATCTCCCCCTTTTTGATGATGACAAAACATATAGGTTATTTAAACAAAAATGAAAGAAGAGCTTGGAAAGCTCCCCCTCAAATAATGCTATGTATGAAAAACTAAATACATATTGAAAACACATAGTTTTGTCAAAAACTCAAATACATCAAAGTACACCATAAACAAGCAAAACAACAACAAACTTATACTTTTTCTCCCCCTTTTTGTCATACATCAAAAAGGGCTAAACAAAAACAAAAGAAATTTGTCTTTAAGAATCCATAATGCAAACATTCAACTCACCACAAATAAAAGAGAATCTAGCATAATCTAATGGTTTAGTAAAAATATCGGCAAGTTGAAAATCGATAGAAACATAATCAATATCAATATCACCTTTCTCATAATGATCTCTAAGAAAGTGATACCTAATGTCAATGTGTTTGATTTTACTATGTTGATTTGCATTCTTTGTCATGTGAATAGTACTAGTATTATCACAAAATATTTTAACATGATCAAAGTGTAAATCATAGTCAAGGAGAGTATGTTTCATCCAAAGAACTTGTGCACAACAAGCTCCGGCCGCAACATACTCCGCCTCGGCGGTTGAAAGAGCTACCGAATTTTGCTTTTTGGAAGACCAAGATACAAGAAATTACCTAGGAATTGACATGTTCCACTTGTGCTCTTCCTATCTACCCTACAACCCGCATAGTCGGCATCCGAAAAACTCGTCATTAAAAATTGGCCGGTTTTCGGATACCACAAACCCATTTCAATAGTGCCCTTAAGGTATCTAATTATGCGTTTAACCGCAATTATGTGAGATTCTTTAGGACAAGATTGAAAACGTGCACAAAGACAAACGGAAAACATAATATCCGGCCTACTAGCCGTCAAATATAATAAACTACCAATCATGCTACGATAAAGTTTTAATGTCTACACTTTTACCTTGTTCATCCTTGTCAAGCTTGGTAGTTGTTGCCATGGGAGTTTTGCTCACTTTAGATCCTTCAAGCCCGAACCTTTTGATTAGTTCCTTAGTGTACTTGGCTTGATTGATGAAGATCCCATCCTTCCTTTGCTTGATTTGGAGTCCAAGGAAATAGTTGAGTTCCCCCATCATAGACATTTCAAATTCTTCCTTCATGCATGATTCAAAAGCTTGGCAAAGAGACTCATTAGTGGAACCAAAAATAATGTCATCAACATAAATTTGCACAATAAGAATATCTTTTTCTACATGTTTTGTAAACAAAGTGGTGTCAATTTTACCTTTCTTAAAACCATTTGAAATCAAAAATGAAGAAAGTCTTTCATACCAAGCCCTAGGGGCTTGTTTTAAACCATAAAGAGCTTTATCTAATTTAAACACAAAATCTGGATGTGTAGGATCAACAAACCCCGGGAGTTGTTCAACATACACCTCCTCTTCAATAAAACCATTTAGAAAAGCACTTTTAACATCCATTTGAAATAATTTAAAATCTTTATATGAGGCAAAGCTAGTGTCATCCGTATGGCTTCAAGCCGTGCTACGGGTGCAAAGGTTTCTTCAAAATCGATTCCTTCGATTTGAGTGTAACCTTGGGCAACTAACCTAGCTTTATTTCTAACAACGTTACCCGATTCATCCAACTTGTTCTTAAAGATCCACTTAGTACCAATTGTTGGTCTATCGTGGGGCCTAGGAACAAGGTGCCAAACTTGATTGCGCTCAAATTGATTGAGTTCCTCTTGCATAGCTAGCAACCAATATGAATCGACCTCAGCTTCGAGGACGTTCTTGGGTTCAACATGAGAAATAAATACATAATGGCCACAATAGTCATGAAGTTTAGAGCGAGTGGTTACCTCTTTTGATACTTCACCTATGACGAGGTCCTTGGGATGATGAGATTGTATCTCCAACCCTTTGGAAGTTGTTGAGTAGGCTCCACTTCATTTGTTTGATTTTCATTTCCTTGAGCCTCTTCTACTTTAGCTTCACTTCCTTCATCATCCTTTGGCTTGTCTCCCATAGTAGTAGTATCCTCCAAGGTCACTTTCTCCAAGCCTTCATCCAAAGCATCTATTTCTACAACATTCTTAACAAACAAGTTAGATTCTTCAAACTTAACATGTATAGATCCTCAATAGTCAAAGATGATTTGTTGAAGATTCTATAAGCTTTACTAGTATTAGAATAACCAACAAAAATTGCCTCATAAGCTTTAGCATCAAATTTTCCTAAATTATCTTTGGTATTTAAAACAAAACATTTACATCCAAAAACCTTGAAATATGAAACATTTGGTTTTCTAGAAAAGTACATTTCAAAGACGTCTTTGAAGTATTTTTATACAAGAAAACACGATTTGATATATATGATGTATTAACGGCCTCGGCCCACAAATAATGTGGTAGACCATATTCACTTAGCATTGTCCTAGCCATCTCTTGTAAAGTACGATTTTTCCGTTCAACTACTCCATTTTGTTGTGGAGTTCTAGGACAAGAAAGTTCATGCTTAATTCCATATTCTTCACAAAAAGTGGTAAAGGGTAGGTTAATGAACTCACCTCCTCTATCACTTCTTATTCTTAAAATCGAAACATCCTTTTCTTTTTCAACTCTTTTCTTAAAGGTTTGGAAATATGAGAAAGCTTGATTTTTGTGTTCAAGAAAGAAAACCCAAGTAAATCGTGAAAAATCATCAACCAAAACAAATGCAAATCTATTCCCACTTAAACTTTTGGTTTGTGTAGGGCCAAATAGATCCATATGGATTAACTCCAAAGGACGTGATGTCATGATATCCTTAATTGACTTGAAAGAAGACTTAGTTTGTTTCCCAATTGACATGCTTCACAAACTCGGTCCTTTTCAAAACTCAAATAAGGAATACCTTTCACCATTTCCTTTGTGTTTAACCTAGATATATGATCAAATGAAATGTGCCCTAATCTTCTATGCCACAACCAAGAGTCATCATCGAGGGCTTTTAAACAAGTAATATTACAAGACATATTAGACATATCTATCATATAAACATTACTTTCACGAAAACCGAAAAACACACAAGTATTAGAAACTCTATCAATTACTTTACAAACTACATTATCAAAAACAAAATCAAAGCCTTTATCACAAATTGACTAACACTCAAGAGGTTATGCTTGAGTCCATCAACTAAAACTACATTCTCAATTAAGGGGATGTGCCGAGTTTTACATTACTAATACCGATGATTTTACCCTTGGCATCATCTCCGAAGGTGACGGTGCCACCTTCATGGTATCTTGATAGGGTTGCAAAGTTGTTGATGTCCCAAGTCATGTGCCTTGAGCAACCACTATCAAGATACCACAATCCTCTACGTCGTTGGGCTTTGGAAGGTACCTATATCATTTAACAAAATTGTTGACTTTGGTACCCAAACTTTCTTGGGTCCTTGAAAGTTAGTGTTTCGTACCCAAACATTATGATAAGATGCACTTAGTCTATCATAGCAAAAATTGGCTAAGTGTCCTTTCCGCTCACAATGTGAACATGAGAACACTCTTCCATACATGAATGCATGATGTGTGTGTGAAGTGTGAGCATGCTTTGGGGTTTGCCACGATGTAAAGGTTGTGTGGTATGAACATGAGCATGAGCATGGTGAACATTTTCTTAGGGGCTTGTTTCTTAGGAAACATGGCCTCTATCTTCTTCTTATCAAACTCACAATTTTTTAAAACAATTCCTAATGAGTCTATTCTTTCTTTAAGCAAAGTAATCTCATTAGAATCAATTTGTGGGGACTTGTCTTTACAAGAAATCTTATACTTGTCAAAATCTTTTTGAGTGAAAACAAGAGTGGAAAGTAATTAATCCGAAATAGTAAAGACTTGAAGATTAAGAGATTCATTTTCCTTTTTCATTTTTAAATACTTTTTCTTTAGGAAATCATAATTATGTGATAATTCTACAAAAGCTTCTCCTAGTTCATCCATAGAAAGTTCATCATTAGGAGAAGTGGAAGGGGTTACCTTGCTTGTACTTTCATTAGCCATGAAGCACATATTGGCGGTATCAATCTCCTCCTCGGATTCGCTGTCGGAATCCCATGTAGCTTTCATTGCCTTCTTCTTGTGAGGCTTCTTTGAGGTGGGGGCTTCACTTTATCCGGACACTCCGCCACTATGTGTCCCGGCCTTTGGCAATTGAAGCAAACGATCTTCCTTTCTTCTTTGCCTCCTTGCCATCTCCTTCTTCCTTGGATTTTAGCCTTATTGTACATCCTCCGGACGTTCTTAATAAGAAGTGAGAGCTCTTCGTCATCTTCTTCTTCATTGTCTTCGTCGGAGTGTGTGGATTGACTCTTGAAGGCTATAGTCTTCTTCTTGGAAGGAGCCATGTCCTCCCTTGCTTTTCTTTCCATCTCATGGGTTTTGAGGTTCCCAATGAGACCAATCAACTCCATCTCTTCCTTGTCATTGAGTTCCTTCAAGGTTGTTGCTTTACTTCCCATGAAGGAGGAAGAGCCCGGATGATCTTTCTAACTCTTTGATCATTATCAATAGCATCACCTAGAGAAAAAAGTCCATTAGTAATCTTTGTAAATTTGTAACCATATCATCTATGGTTTCATTTTCTTGCATGCAAAAGTTCTCATATTGGGACCGAAGAAGGTCAATCTTAGCCCTCTTCACTTGTGAGGTCCCTTCATGTGTAACTAGCAAATGTGTCCAAATTTCATATGCGGACTTGCAATGAATAACTCTAGCTATGTCATCATCATTAAGGGCTTGAAGTAGTGCATAGTGAGCCCTAGCATTGGCATCAAATTCCTTAGTCTCAATTTCGGACCAAGTGGATTCATCACCGGGGGTGCACTAAAGGGTTTGGTCACGGCCTTCGCAACTCGACTTCCTAGAGATTGCAAGAAAACGGTCATCTTAACCTTCCATATGGAAAGTTAAGTCCATCAAACTTAGGTGGGGTTTTAATTCCATCGGCCATCTTTACTAAGTGAGTATGAATGAAATGATTAGCAAAATTAGGATCTCTCTAAGGTTGTTAAGCCAAATCCTAGAGTCCAAGCTCTGATACCAATTGAAAAAAAACACCTAGAGGGGGGTGAATAGGTGTAGTTGCTAATCTAACAATCTTTTTAAAACTAAGATGGATGAATGATGCAACGATCTCTCAAAACAAGACTAAGAGCCGAATACCCCGTGAGAGGTTCTGAACTCCTTCCTCCCAATTCCCCTTGAATGGGTTAGAGGTGCGCAATGCAACCTTGTTGTATGAGAATTGATCGAACAAGTAATGAATAATATGCAATGATGAAATGCACACAAGATATATCACAAGTATCACAAGCAACAACACAAGGAAAGAAAACTAGATCTCAAGCAAGTAATTTAAAGCAATAGAGTGCAAGAGAAATTTAAAGTAAAAATGGACGCAAGGCAATCGCAAACACAAGATGTTTGCTTCGAGGTTCGAGCCACCGCTCTACTCCCCGCCTTCACCTCCGTGAAGGGTTTCCACTATCCACCGAGGACGATTACAATGGTCTACCGAAGACCCGAGCACCGAGCTCCACCAAGTACAATAACCTCTACCGAAGAGGTGTCTCCACAAGAACAAGAAGATCACAAGAACAAGAGTGATCACAACAAGATCACCAAACTCTTTTACAACACTCTCACTCTTTTTACAGCTTCACTATAGAATGAGTTAGGGATTTTTGGCTCTATGAAGTGTAGTGAGAAAAACTCAGTTGTAGAGATGATTTTTGCAAGGGAACACAACTGAAAAATAGCTCAAGAAAGAGTTGGAAATGGAGAGCTTAAACACTTTTTTTTTCTCTTTGAAAACTTTGAAAACTTTAGGATTTTTCTTTTTGTGTGTTTTGCAAGAAACTCTTCTCCACTATTTATAGGGAGAGAAAATAAGTTAAAAACAATTTATTTTGACTTTATTTGCTCTGAAAAAGTTCTGGAAAACCCTGAAAAAGTCTGCCAAAACAGTCCAAAAAACAGATTTCAGAATTGCACAAAAGAGGAAAGATCCGTTGGGCTTTTGCAGGCTTGGCGGTCGACCGGGCCGGTTGACCGCCAGCTCAGCTGGTCAACGAGCCGTTGGCTCGGGTCTTCTGGCGGTCGACCGGGGCGGTCGACCCAGAAAACCCGAGAGCAACTGCTCACAGTCGGTCGACCCAGGCGGTCGATCGACAGACGTGCACAAATGTGCACGTCCTGGCACTGGCGCCGGTCGACCGGCCGGTCGGCCGGTCAGCCTGAAATAGGAAAAAACAATATTTTTTTTGACTTAGAAAATTTTGTAAAATAGTTTTGGGTTTGAACAAACTTAAGTAACATGCTAGTAGGAGTATATAAACATGATCTAAACATGATATTTATTTTGTAAAACTTAGGGTCATGTAAATATCTACTAAGGCATGAAACCAATTTAAAACATGAAAACTTAAATACAAGACTCACATTTTAACAAAACCAAATTGTATATGTGTATCCTAGAGCCAATATCCAACACTCAAACTTTAACATTCTATTCTTACAATGGTTCTAGGTACTACAAGTGCTTCAAGAGGGCTTTTCACCATAAGGTCTTTAACACTTGATTCTTGAGCCCAATTTGAGTTGACTTGAGTCCAAAAACATTTGCTTATAGGGAATAAACCTTCTAGATGAGTTAGATCCCTGAAACACACTTAACCAATAAACAATATTAGTACATGATTGGTAGTCAAAAGTGCATTTTTATCATTACATTTACCATCACATTTTCATATTTATTCATTTAATTTTGCACAATTATTAATATTTTATTATTTATTGTGTGCAGGCCTCGAATTATTATTTAATAATAAATAAAGCTTAATGAAGCCCAAAAGCCCACATTTGAAGCCCAAGTGCA
This sequence comes from Agave tequilana, assembly GCA_038442645.1. Lineage (NCBI taxonomy): Eukaryota > Viridiplantae > Streptophyta > Magnoliopsida > Asparagales > Asparagaceae > Agave > Agave tequilana. The sequence goes on along the minus strand of JAVJIF010026982.1, from coordinate 3,195 downwards.
AAAGTGCAAATATCAATTGTCAAAGTGCAAATATGCAAGGGCTAAAGTTGCAAATATCAAAGATGAGGGAAGGATAGACTTCTACCCAACCTAAACTCTTGCAGGATGAGCATAAAAGCCAAAGATAAGAAGGAAATTCGTGGATAAAAGATTTGAGATAATTGAGATCAAGGTAACTTGATTTCTAAGTTATCTCGAAATCCCAAGATGAAGAGCCAGGATCACACTTCCAGAAGCAAACGCCCAGATGAACGGATCAGGAGAGGCCACGCGCAAAGCGCGTGGCCAGCAGAGCCAGTATTGCCACAAAATTGCGGCAAATACCAGGTTTTTGCGGCACTTTAATGTTATCTGGATACCAGATTTCGTGGGCGACTTTATCCGGACTCTTCGACCTTCTGCACCTATAAATACCCCCTGCAGTGCAACGTACAGAGTAGTCCAGAGGCAAGCCAGAGGGCCAAAAGCTAGGGTTTAGTTTTTCTTCTTTCTTCTAGGTTAGATTTTATGTTCGTTTTTCTTTTGTGAAGTCTGTAACTGAGAGTGGAGGAAGCTTTCATGGAGGAAGGAGTCCATGCTTGTACTGAGGTGACAGCGGTGTAAGCCAACTCTTCTTCTATTGTTAATGAAATCTGCTTGAGGTTTGTTCTTTTTTTATTATTCTTGTTTTATTTCTTCGTGTTTTATTCTTGTATTTCTCTGTTCCTGTTTTCTTCCATTGTTTTTCTCTAAATGCCTTGTGAACAATGAGACCCAATTGCATTGAGACTGCCTAGCCAAAGAAGAACCTTGATGGCTTATGGCGATGAACATCCTATACGCCATACTTGCAAGTCTTCCAAGAAAAGGTAAATCATCGCACGGATCAAAGGTAAGCAGGCTGAAGAGGTTTGTACGTGTTATACGTTTTTCTTTCTTTCCTTCTCTAGTTAGATCACCATCCACATCTTCCATATTCTTTCCCACAACTCATTGTAAATACCACTTTTCATTGTAATATTGTTGTGACTAACAAAATAATTAAAAAAGATAAATTTTTAGGGATAACTTACAAACGCTTCCATCGCTAGTCCCTCCCTGAGGATCACGACCCGCATAGTCTTGCTACCGCGGATTAGCATTGAGAACTTGCACATCATATTCTTAAAACTAAAATACTACATTTTGTGTGCAGGAAATCTCAGTCAACAAATTTTGGCGCCATTGCCGGGGAGGGACGGTAAGTTTATCTCTAAAACAAAATTTTAATTTTTAACTAATTCTTTATTCTTTTCTGTTTGCAGGTTTGGAGAACAGGAAACAGAAACAGAGCAGCATCAAGGACATACATCAACCCAGTGCCTCTGCCCTCGAAGGCAGAGCACCAAGGCCTACATATTTGCCGCAGATCTGCGGCAAAAGCCGCAATTCTGCGGCAATAGTAGTTCACATACTAATTTGGTTTTCTGCAGGTTGCTGCAAATTGTAAATTCTGTTTACTGTCTCTGTTTTATTTTGTTCTGTGATATACCTGCTTACTGCTAATTAATTCAACAGTAAACTATTTGTTTTTAAAGATAAAATTGATTAGACGTTTGCATATTAGCACGTGTCTTTTCAATTCATTTATTTTTACTGTTGAAGAGTGCTGGAGCAAGGTACGTACGCATTACATGTAGAATAGGACTCATCTCTTGGTTGATTTTCTGCTTTGAGTGAATCTTATCTTCTTATCCTGTACACTTGCACTAATTCATCTTAAGGGCATAACCCTTTAACAAGATAAGGTGGGATTTCATCACCTTCCTTAGCCCAAAAATCATATCCCAAGCACTCACTAACCCAAGCCTAACTTAAAAATTAGTAGACGTTGGCCCTAGAGAAATCTCGGACTCAATAGGAGATTATCCTAAGGGGAACAGTGCTGGAAGTTGACTCCTGCCAAATCAGTGTCTAGGAAGGATTGAGGGCCGAAAGCCCGAAGATTGGTGGTTATTTAATTAAGGAACGTCTTGACGGAAAACCTCCCACCATCTTGCCCCGACCTGGCTGATTAACTTGTGGTCAACGTTTACACCCTACCTCCCGTGTACAATCTAACCAGTTAGGAGTCGTCTAGGTCATAGGTCTACCCTAACTTAGGTTAGATTTTTTTTTTTGTTTGTTTGTTTATTTGTTTTGTTTTGTTTGTATTGGTGTGATATGGCATATAATAATAATTCCAATTTTAATCCATATTACACACCTAACTATTATTCGGATATTACCAACCCGGCATATCATAACTTTGACCAATCTAGTGTGCCGGAATGGTCTTATCCGAATGACTATAACCCACACTCCCCATCTTATGACCATAATTTTCATACTTTCAACTCTTCACAGAGTTCATGGGGTTTCGAGTCCCCGAGTTAATTCTCAACCAAATTGTCCTTCATATCCATCTAGTTCACATTCTTTCAATGATTCATACTCAGATCCCCCCATTCAGAATAGATTACCATCTATCGGGGAAATGATAAGTATGCACGAGTCCAAGCAACACCCACCATCAATCTTAGACATGATGATGCGTGAGTCCACTGACTCACAACTTCATCACGATTACACTTCCTTTTCCAAGCCCAATCACAAAAGATGGTTGAAGCCATGACTCAGGCTAGATTAGCTCGTGAGCATGACATAGATTTGATGGTTCAATCCTTACGTTCTCACCGTCTGGCTAATTCTGATATCGCTGACCACTCTTTTAGAGCCGACGAACCAAGTTGCTTTGGACAACAAGATTCTATTTCAGTGCCATCATTTGAACTTGCGAAACTCCAATTGTTGATAGTTTTGGCAAGTTTTTCCTTTCCTGAATAGAACTTGAGGATGAATATGATCATGATCCCCAACTTGATGATTCAGTTTTATTTCCTGATTCAATAATGACTCCAGTGTCTCCACCTGATTTCACTTTTCCCGAGTCAACATTGGATCCTATTCCAATTCATCATGAAATTGAATCACCCATTTTAGATGATCATATTGAACTTGACCATTTTACAATTTTGAAAATCCTATGGATAAATTGGCAAGTTCTTTTAATTACATTGAACCCAATGAGATATGCGACCTAGATTCTCACAATCCTCTTTACTTCTGAAACTGATTGTACAATTCTGACGGAAGATGTTGACCTTAGTTTTGAAGAATTGTATGGCGATGAGCTAG
>JAVJIF010026981.1:0-67953 GCA_038442645.1 Agave tequilana | reverse complement strand
AATCTTCCTTGGGTAAGGTGGAGGGCGTTGCTCGACAGAGTGATCTGCCTTCCAGTCACAGGGTAAAACATATCCAGGAAATGAGAGGGAGGGAGGAAAGAGGAAGCTACTGTTTCTCATGTATCATTCAAAGTTTCTGTAGAAGACGGTTTCTGGTTCCCAGAGAATGCAGTTACATAGAAGAACATACACTGCTGATCAGATGAAGAGGGTGCAAGGAAGGAGAGATGAAAGGGTTCCCAATCAAGGGACAAATGTCCCAGTTTCCTCAGTGAAGAAGGGTAAGGAACGGGAGGAGGTGCTTCAACTTCCTTTTACACCAGTGGATCAGGCTCAGGTGGCGAGGCCATTGAAAGGGAATGCTGAGCTTCAAATGAAGGCTGATGAACTAGAAAAGCTATTTGCTGCACACAAGCTCAGGGTCATGGAGACCAACCAGCTTTCACATGGAGAAGCAAAACCTAGATAATCAAGCGCTGAAATCTGTTGACAAGACGCCCGTGGAGGTTCTTCCTAACCAATTTTCAGAGGGGAACATACCAACTGAGATTTTAAGCAACGGTGTGGAATTTGACACTAACTTGCTTCTGAAGATGGTTGATAGTTTGGATTATGCCAACAGTATGAAGCAGAAACTCGGAACTGCCAGCCCATCAGATGATTCCAGAGGAAAACTGTATGAGAAATATATGCAAAAACGAGATGCGAAACTGAGGGGAGAGTGGGGGTCAAAAGGGCCCAGAAGGAAGCAAAGATGAAGGCGATGCATGACAGTCTAGAACGCAGTCAGGCTGAGATGAAGACCAAGCTTGCAGGATCTGCTGATAAACGAGATTCAGTTCTTGCAGGTCGCCGTGCAGACAAAATGAGATCATTCAATGTTCGCTCAGCTATAAAAAACCAAGGGCAGGTATCAAACTCTTTTATTGTTAAGTTTTCACATCATCTTTTTATCCGACTTGAGTTCTTTAAATTTTAGTACGTCTAGAAGTAAGTGTTACATTTGGCTTTTCCACTTCCAGCGTATTTTGTATGTATACATATGCACTGTTCAGAGCGATGTGTATGTGATCTATAGTCATTACCATCCCATGTTGAGATACGTGCCAATGCAATCATTTGAATGGAGCAGCGTTCCTTTGCATATGTGTTTCTGAGTCATGCTAAACTTAATTGATGTGGGTTAACAATTAATAAGGTCTGCTGTCATTCCCCCCATTTTCTATTGGACCATCTCATGATAAGGATTTCATCTTACCATGCATTTTGTTGTTACACTTTTGATATATAACAGCTTATGTCTCCTAAGACTGCTCATTTTTTAGATCACAACATGGTCGAGATTTTTGGTTTTAAGTTTATCATCTGATTAATTCTTCTTATGCATTAAACAAGAAGAGTTGCAACTGATGTTAATTACAGAAACAGTTCTGGGGGACACATTTAGTTTACTGAGCTGAACTTCATAAGGTCTTATATTCATGCTCTCCTTTAAGAATAAAGTTAAGTGTCTTTCATTTTCTTTAAATATTTATGCTGAACTGGCCAATTGTTCTTTTCCTGTCAAGCTTTATATAAACTGTGATTTTCATTTTTGTTAAAGAATTTTGCTTGTGGATTGATTTCTTTTCTTCCTTTTCTTTTTCATGGAAAAACAGACAGTAGACTATCTCCAGGGAGACGGAGAAGATCTACAAGAGCTTGACGAGGTTCTTTATGGCCAAGAAAGATCCTACATCGATACTTTATCTGGCAATGAATCTTCGACAAGCTCCAAGAAGCTTGTATCTAGTAAAAGCTTATCATCCTCCACTCCTAGAACATCAGCAGCGCCTATTCCTAAGCCTTCTGCCAAGGCAACCAATTCTGGTTCCATGCGACGTAGGACCCAACCTGAAAACCCACTTGCACAATCAGTTTCCAGCTTCTCTGACCTTAGAAAGGAAAAACAAGGCCTGTAACAGGACTTAGCAAGGGTACTTCCTGTTCACAGCCAAGAACTTTTGCTCAAAGCAGGAGTGCCACTGAAGAGGTGAATGTTGGTAAGGAAGAGAAATCACAGAGGTCTCATTCCATGAGAAAAAGTTTAGCCATCCCTGGTGAATTGAAGGACCTCTCACCTCTCAGTTCTGATGGTGCTAACCTGATACCATTGAACTTTCCGAAGGAGCAAATGAGCAGTGTGTTCATAAACTTCAGAATAGTGAGTTGAAACCATTCCTTAGGAAGGGCAACGGAGGAGGTGCTGGTGCTGGAGCAGGTATAACTAAATTTAAAGCCTCTATGAATCCCGAGGCTCTGAAAGATGAGGAAGATTCTGAAGGTTTGATGGAGGAGCGAGAGGATTCACCCGATATTGTTAAAGATGATGAAGAAGAGTTTGATAGAGCATCTGCTGAAGGAAATCTTCAGACTATAGATGCTCCTGCAGATTTGGATAGTGAGGATGATAACCCTGGATCAGAGAAAGGTGATGTTCTGATATCACTATTGCAAGATGTAGAAGACTCTATTGCTGTATCTCCAAGTTCAATCCTTCTGCTGGTAATGTGCAGGAGTCACCTGGGGAAAGCCCTGGGTCATGGAACTCAAACATCCACCATTCATTTTCTTATGCACATGAAGCATCGGATGTTGATGCTTCTGTGGATTCTCCTATTGGAAGTCCAGCGTCATGGAGTTCTCACCCATTGAACCACATGATGGTGGCCGATGCTGCTAGAATGAGAAAGAAATGGGGGAGTGCTCAGATACCTGTTCTTGTTGCCAATGCTCCACATCATCCACGCAAAGATGTGACTAAAGGGTTTAAACGGTTACTAAAATTTGGGAGGAAAAGTAGAGGTGCAGAATATCTAGTAAATGACTGGGTATCTGCCTCGACAATTCTGAAGGCGATGATGACACAGAAGATGGTCGAGAGCTGGGATCTCGAACTTCAGATGAATTGAGAAAGTCAAGAATGGGTTACTCTGTACCTGCTTATGATGGCTTCAATGAGGGCGATTCATTCCTGAACTAGGTAAATATTTTCTTATTTCACTCCAGTGTTGCTTCACCGTTTTTGTCTGTGCCAATTTCTGCTATTTTCTCTGACAAACATGACATATCATAATCAGTTCAGGTAAATGATCCCTGTACCTTACGTATTGTCATCTTTTAGTACTACTGGTGAAGAATTCTGTTGAACAGTTAGAGAAATTGATGGCTGATAGTGATGTTAGTGAACTTCATAAAACAACAAAATTATTATTATAAATGCTTATTGTAAATGATCAGATGATGATGGTAGGATATTTCTTGAAATTTAGTAAGCAACATGGTACTCTTAGATTAGAGGATGGCTCAAGGAAGACGGGAGTATAGATGTATTTGGGGGCACATTCAGGTAAACTTGGAATCTGCCAATCATTGCCTGTCTAGTCAGCTCATACTTCCTTAAAGATCTATTGGTTGCTCTTGGACTCTTAGTTGAGGAATTTGTTTCCGTTTGGGCCTGGCTCATAATTCACCTTAGATACAGTGTGCTTCCCTTCAGAAAAGGTTTATCTTGCCTTTTTGTGTCTGGGGTTCTCTATAGTCCAGGGGAATTGGAGGTTGGTTCCTTGGTTGCATGACCAAACAACAGGAAGTCTATCTACAAAAGTTGATCACCAAGGTTTTATGGCAGACCCCTTTTTGGATCATAGTTCCATAGTTAAGAACTTGGCACCAACACACAAAGTAGTCCAAGTTTGCAGCAGTTTTTGAGATGTGGTCAATTTTTTTTTGGAGCTCTCTGAACTTATGAAGTTGTCCTTCACAATAGATAACATTTCAATGGAAAAAAATTTGGCCTGGATGACGACGACAACCTTTTGTTAATCAGTGTCCTTGGCTAGGAACTTGGCACCAATCCTGAGAGTTGACATCAAGTTTGCAGATGGTTGTAAAACATGGTCAATTCCTTTGTGTAATGAATTGATCTTCACAATGGACCACATTCCAGTAATAGAAGGCTTGGATGATGATGATGACCTGGGCGCTCTTAGAATGTCATTGTTTCGGATTTAGTGGTTTTGTTAGCAATGCCCCCATTGTTCTGTTCAACTACAATTTTACTGTTATAGTGATCTTGATGCTATTACTTTAAAGAGTTCAAACTTGACACTTTGCTATGCTAAAGACAACCATATCCAGCATGTCCTAATCCATGCATTGGAGGTATATTTCAAGGACTTCCTTGCAGTTTGTTCTAATCTAGTTACTTTTCTGAACTTGCCATCGGATCTCCTGTCAAGCTGCTAGACTGGCTACTTCAAGCACACCATGGACAGTACAAGTTTGAAGAAGGCCTTGGAATTTTGCTAACCTTGTTGAGAAACTGAAATTTGTCTTAAAACTCTTTCAATTTGTCATTGCTTGATGCATTTAATGGAGATGCAATGAGAAAGGATTTTTTTCCCCCCATCTAATTTTACCTAATATTTGTAGAAGACGTGGCTGCAATAGATAGCTTTATAGGTAAACAAGCACTGGTGCAAACCTTTAAACATTCCTCCTGTAACTGAAGTCCATCCATGCTGTGCTCGCAGGCATACAAATTCGTAGGCCAGTCCTTTTTCATCATCTAATGAGTAAGCTGCATGCCTTCCTACTTCTTCCTGTGTGATCATGCACAAGTTCATCATATGGTCCTGTGTTCTGCAGAACTCTTAAAAGAAGGCTGCTTCAAACAATTCACTTCTTTTTGCTTCAGACCTTAGACAGACCATTGTAGTTTTCACTAGTCTTTCCTCTGAGTGAGGAGATAGCTTATTGTAGGTTTGTTGTTTCGTGCAGTTCAATCCTTACGAAGTTCCATTCCTAACGCTCCTGCGAACTTCAAGTTGAGGGAGGATCAATTGTCTGGAAGCTCTATAAAAGGTAACAGTTCACTAGTATCTTTCCCCTGATTTAGAGTTATGTTTGCTTTGGCCAGTTATAAATATTCTGAAGATTTAGATGGCATTCCCACAAAAGTTTACTTAGCTTGCTATGTCAAAATCCCTTGAAGCTTTGAAGGGTATGCGAGAAAACAATTCAAAGCATTCATTTATTAGTCTCATGCTAGGGCTTTTCATGCTTTGTATAGGATGCATAGGTTTTGGTTCCTATCTACAAAAGTATGTCTTTTCCATTTGTGGACTGAAATTATTCAATCTAAAGTTAAACCTGTAAGTACACTCATGGTCATCAGTGCACCCAAGTTCTTACCCAACAAAAGGGTTAGCTAGTGATCTAACACAATGCTAACTTGGGAAGGCTTCACAGAATAATGAAACATATGCCGACTAATTATCAACCAAATGCCAATCATCTGCATGAGCTGTACATTTTTCTTAGACGAGGCAATTATAAGAGGGGGCTCTTTATAGAACCAAGCAAGTCAAGTTCATCGGTTGGAAAACCTATCTTATTGATCACACAGTTTGAACGCATCAATCATGGAGCAACCACCCAGAGTTCTCTTGTCTAAGGAAGAGTATAGAAAGAGAGAAATGAATTCTTATGGTAAATTGCTTCCATCTGTATGGAAGTTGCATAGAAAAGAGCCAATTGCAACACAATCCCATATCTGATGATGAACCAGATGGGACCAATGACATAAGAACCACCTGTGCATGTCAATTATGTATGTTTTGGATCTCACACACAAAAATTTGCTAGTACCTTTTAGTTTTATTTTTATTCTTTTTTTTTTTTTTACGTTTAAGTTGGGAGAAAATGCTGTTGCATCTGCGCCCTCAATATTATTTCTTCTCTGGTAATCTATGATGTTCTGCTTTTTTTTTTTTTCCCCCTCTGTTTTTTCTCAAATGGCAAAATAGTATTCTTTCCATGGTTTTGACCCATTTTTGTGATAAATTCTTGTAGCACCTCGCTCCTTCTCTCTCTTCCATCATTCCGAAGCAAGGAAGTGAAGCTAAGCCAAGGTGACAACGAGACTGGGGGGCTGATGTTCTTTTACTACATGATATATAAAGTTCCACACTGCGGCTTTTTTTCCCTAGATGCCAGGCCTTAGCTCGCAGTATGAATTCTTTCTAATCTTCTGGTAATTCGTGTGATTTATTTACGGGTTGCATGGTCCCTATGTATCTTCTAATGTGCATCAGGCTGTATCAGTTTTGTGTAGTGTGGGTAACTACAATCTAAGAATTTGTGATTTGGGGTAGTCCATTTTTTCTTTTTTCTTTTTTTATTTATAGTATGTAGTCTCATATATAAATCAAAATTTACCCCCAACAAAGAACTAGCTAGCAATTACCTGCTGGCAAATGATTTTATTTGTACAAATTTAAGAATGACATGTTTCTTCTCTTGTGATTTTTCCAGGTCCTTTCTTTTCTTAGATTTTTGAGTATTTCAATTGTGCACTTATTCTACTTTCTTTCTGTCATATGTTGAAAGATTCTCAATCATCACCAGTATTTGTTTGAACCGGGAGCATGGATGGGTTTCTGGACTGCAGCAAGTTACTACTGCTCAAGAGTGAGGCATTGATTAGAGTTAGCATCTGAAACCTGGGAGTAATTGATGTAGTCTAAGTTATAAATATGCTGCTCAATTTTATTCTTAGTTACACCATTTTCTGTGCAAAAAAAGCGCTTAGCTCCAATGAACAAATATGCTCCTCCTACTTATTTTCAAAGAGAGAATTTTGTCTGCTTGCCATAGGAACACTGTTAGATTTGATTTATTTATTTTTTTGTTTATTTATTTTGATTTGTTCATCAACGATTAAAACTAGTAAAAAGGAAATGTAGTGCATTTTTGTGTTTTAATCATTGCATACAAATAAAAATAGATATCTCCCTGATCTGGCATTTGAAGAGTAAATATTTAAAAGAATAATATTCATAATTATTTTATTTGGAAAGTCGCATCTAAATTTAAGATAGGGATTCTTTTACGTCAGTTTGCACTCATTTGTCATTACGTTAGTTAGCACTCAGTTGTAATTGAAAAATGCGATTGTAAACGTTAGTTAGCACTCATTTGTCACCAAGACGGTTGTAAGAGTTGTGTAAAATAGGGAGAGAGAATTACAATGCTCATCTGTAATCACCATTACCTGCGGCTGGGTTCGGTAACTTGTTGCCAGTTTCAAGACACAGAGTTGGAGTCTCCTCTCTTTTTGTTGTTGCCAGTTGTTTGAATGGGACTCTTTAGTCGCAAGAAACCTCCTTGGGTGAAGACAAGGATACCATTCTAACGACCCTATCGGCAATAAACTGCATGAAAATGTTAGATTAATTATGTTGGTGTGGAGGACAAAAATTGGGTTACCGTCGATCGAGCTCACCACCACGAGTGATTTAAGGTGCTCCCCAAGTGATATATGTCTGAGCACACACGGAAAAAGACACTTTTCAAATTAGGAGCACCGGTGTGATGTCGGCTTAAAACCTCGAGTGTGAGAATCAGTATGAGTGGAATGATATTAAGGATCAGCAGGGAGAAACTGTCGATGTGATGTAAAGGTGGACTAGCACGATGAACTGCTAGTGTGATGGTGGACTGGAACATGAAAACTTCCAATGTACTAGATGGACTAGTACAGGGAACTGCTACTGTGATGGTGTATGTGTGTGCTCTGAGGAGTAGAGAAGCGATCTCTTTTTCTTTGGAGAAGAAGGATCATATGTAGCTGACAAGAATGCTTACGTGGAGATGAAATTGACAGATTGTTGTAACTGTACGATCTGCACGTGCTGGATTTGTTGTAACAGCTGTGATTACTAGTGTTGGTTGGTTAGAATTGCAGGTCGGGAAATCCTGTCACTGTCCATAACTGCAAGCGCTGAAAAGGCATTACACGTTATGAACGTGAGGAGGATGGAGCTGCATAACGGTAGGCGGAGAACTCAGTGGACTGATGTTTAGAGCTTTTGACTTGGGGTTGGAGAGTTTTGGAACAAGAAAGACCTCAGGGAGATTAAAAACCCCGAGAAGGTAAAAACCTTGGAGTAGTGGAGGCTCCTGAATGGACTCTAGGGGTGTGAATTTCTCAATGAAAGCTCTCAGTAGCTTGGACACGTATCATCATCTTGATGCGAGTCAAATTTTGACCACTAGGATCACTAATGTCGATTCTTTCTTCAACACAACTTTAGAATGAGGATAAAGATTCAAACAATTTATATTTAAAACGATAATAATAATTAAGATTTGACGTCACGGCCTGATCCTGTCTGCATACATTGCAGTCCCCCTTGGCCATCCATGAGCTTCTATTAGGAGAACCTATTTGGGAACGAGTTTATTTGTTGGGCACTATGAAGGCTAACTAATAATTTTGGCTTGAACGAACGGTTGGTACTTGGTATGCAAGTCTTGAAATCTATGAACATTTTGAACCATCAAAAAACCGTCAAACAAATCCTTAACGTTGTGCGTGAAAGCTATCGATCTCCACTTCAGGCCCATTGTGACTCGAAACGAACCCAGAAAAGATCTAAATCTAGAACCTTAGCCCCAACGTATCAGCAGTATTAGTCTTCCCAATGATTGAAAAGAAAGTTTGATTCAGTCCTTTTCGTCAGCTTAGCTGACCTGAAAACATTCCGCAGAGCCAACCAAACCTTGATGGACAATACTCTGGAATTTCCCAAAAAAACCCACCCGCTAAGAATCCATCAAGTCCAGGTGCTTTATCTAGATCTGGCCTCGTCATAGTGTTTGCCACCTCATCTTTTGTTATCATTCTGATCACATTCATGTTAATATATTATTTGATTCCAAATAGAGATTAAGCGAAGTCAGGACCTCTCCCCCAGAGCACACAGACTCTCTCTTTTGTACATGGCTGATTTCTCCTTCATCCAGGGGCGGCTCAACCTCTAGGCGAATGAGGCAGTCGCCTAGGCCCCCAAATATAATGGGGCCTCCAAAATTATAGTATAAATTAGTATTTAACTAAAATACTAAATATAAAATAAAGAAAATATTTTTTGTTTGTTCAATTGAGTATGCCGGAGTGGTTATTAGACATGATTAGAAATTGTGTGGCCTTTGCCTGCGCTAGTTCGACTCCTGTCATCCACATTTTTTGATTTTTTTCCCTCTTCATTTTTTATATTAACAGGAAAAACATGAGTTTCTTTTACTTTCCCAAGCTAATATCTTCCACTCTCTATAACTATTTAATTATAATTAAAGATGAGTCTCTTCCACTTTCTCAGATGTCTTTTCCATTCTCCCAAACTATTTAATTATAATTAGAGAATTTTTCAAAATTAAAACTCTCTCTCTGTGCAACCTCGCTCTTCGCCGCCCCCGTCGCCCAGATCTCAGACTGACGGCAGGACCTGCAACTGCTCTATAGAAAAAGATACGTTAGCAAAACTTGAATATGAAAACTTGATTAAGAATTTTGCATCTTAGAAAGCTAGAAGAATTATTTTTTAATAAAATATTGATTAAATAAAATATTAGTTAATATTAATTACTTTTTTTAAGTATATTTTAAAAGGGCCCATTCGAAATTTTCGCTTAAGGTCTCCCTAGAAATTGAGCCGCCCCTACCTTCATCACCGACTACTCTCTTCCCGCTTCCAGGCGCCTCTCCCACCCAACCCCGTTGCCTCCGGCGCTTTTACCCCGTTCGCTGGACGTCGTCGCCACCGCCACCGCCATCGTGATGACCATGCGACTCGTCCAGCTGGCAGGATGAGGTGTCATGGCAAATGGAGCCCACCGAGTGGCAGGAGCTCGTGGGTTTCGGGGCCGCGCTCAGCCCTTGGGCCACCACCCCGGCCCGACTCGGCTTTTGTCCGGTCGGCCCGGAGGGCCAGCCCGGGCCGTGTCGTCTGTTAGACGGCTCGAGATTTCTACCTTTCTAGGACTTCCAATCCACTTTACGAGCTATCTGGAGAGTTGAGATCCACCGCCTACAGCGCACAGCTAGAGCTCCAGAGCCATGTGTGTAACATCCCAACTTTTAAAATTCTGATTAATACTTTAAATTCTAGTTATGGAATAACACCGGGTAATAAAATCGATAACTATAATGTTCAGATTATTTTAATCATGAATTAATGTTACATAATGTAAATTTAGATTTATATTATGAAAATATATTCGGTTATCCATATGATTATAATTTTGATATGTTTCAGTGGGAATTTGTGATAAATAAATTTCTCATAAATCTTAGTTTGTAAATATATGATTAATTGTGTTAAATGAAAGAATATTTATGTATATAAAAGTTTGTATACATGTGTATGTGTAAATTTGTGTCATTCCGAAAGGAATCGAGGCTGAATCCGTCCCACTAAAATACAACCATACATGCCAAATGCAAGATCCATTTTGTTTAAGTTGATCTAGATTATTTCAAGTAACTAAAAATCAAAAATCATATATTTTGAATACTTTTTACCTATCCATCAAGTAGGCACAAAATGAATGACCAAAAATAGCACATTGCTTAGATTTACATCTTTAGACATATAAATTCTCGATCCGATCATTTCATCATGATCTAAACACTTCAAAACCCTCGCACACTATTTTTGTTATATTTCAAATATTCTACACCGTTAAACTAATCAACTTATTATTTTGGCCGTCCATTTTGCACATACTTGATGGATAGTCAAAAAGTATTCAAAATATATAATTTTTTTATTTTTAATTACTTGAAATAATGTAGAACAACTTCAATGGAGTGGATCTTGTATTCGGATGTCATAGGGTTGTATTTGAGTGGGAAGGATTCCACCTCGAATCCTTAAGAATTGACACAAGTCTCTCTCTGTGTGTGTGTGTGTGTGAATATATACAAGATGATATACATGAACCATGCTTCACTAAATTGTTTATGCCAACCATTTAACCTAATACATTTAATGGGGAGGAGATATATGCAAGAGAAGCGATGGTGTATATATATTCATATATTTACATATGTATACATATAGGTATACATTTGATTATACTAAACTAAATACCAAAATAAAGTAATATGTGAGTGGATGTGGTAGGCATGCATGGAGGGGAGAGACAGATGACTGGATCTAGCTTGGAAGTTTGAAGTGCATAGGTGGCATGAGAAGACAAATTGAATCAAAAATATTTAAGGGAGAAAAAAAAAATCTAGCCCCCCCCCCCCCCCCCCCCCACCCCAAAAAAAAAAAAAAAAAAAAAAAAACATGGTCGGCGATAACGTGAGGGGCTCCGAGGGGGGAGGCCAGGCTGACGGTTGGCGGCGCTCACCCTCCCTCCCACACTTTCTCTCTCCTCCCTCTCTCACATACTCTCTCTCCCCCATTACTCTAACTCCTCCTTTCCCTCCTCCTCTGCGTGGTCAACCATCACCCAAGCAATAGCAGAAGCGTCATAAATGGGCTGAGGCTGGCGGTGGTGCTGGCGGTTGTCGAGGCCAGGCGACGCGAGGGAGCAATACCCCATCTCTCTTCTTTTGCGTGGACAACAATGGCGCCGGAGCCATGGCCGATCGGCAGTGGGTGCGGCACCGGCCAAGGCAACGACGACTACGGGGTGGCGGCGAAGGCATGGGCCCAGCGGAAAGGAGAGTGGTAGCGAATGCAGATGCTGTTGTTATTAGGTTTAAAACCCATATCGAGTCCAACCCGATCCAACCCGACCTGTTATGCACCCAAATCCGACCCGCTTTCATATATTAAAAATAAAATTCTGTTTAGACCCCTGATATTTTAAATAATTATTTTGTGGCCCTGAAATTATCATTAGCCCCCTGCATATTCTCAGATATTATATATTGAACCATGTCTCATGTTTCATAGGTATTCGGGCGATATCTCGGCCATCCGGAGTCGGATTTGAACAATTCTTGAGCTGTTGCATTCATGGAGATGAGACTACGCATTCGAGGTGTAACACCCCGCTCCCGGAATACGTACTTAGTCGCGTATTCAGATTTTTCGATCGTATTTTTCGATTCGCTTCCTGTATTTGTTTTGTATTATGAATTGTTTATATGATCGTTTTGTCTTGGATTTGGATTTGTGGACTCGGAGTCAGCCCTAGTCCGAACCGAGGGCCCGATCCTAGAGTATTGCTCGATTTAGTCTTTCTGGTATTCTGATTTGACCGATTTTAGTTTTAAACATCGTTTTCCAATATTCTAGATTTTCTATGATTTTCTGGAATTTTCCTGAATTAAGTTGAAAATCTTCAAAACCGGTATCGATCAGTGCCGCTGACCGATTCCCGGATTTTTAATTTTCAAACCGATTGGAATTTCTAGAAGGGCCTTTAGACATTATCTCTTAGAATTGCATTTCCTATCTAAATACTTTTTCTGAGAATTTTCTGAATTTATTGAAAACCCGGCCAATCCGGTGTATACCGAGATTGACGGTTGACTTCAGGATTTTTAACTTGAAAATGAGATTGAATCTTTGAAAACCGATTTCACCAAAAATCATTTTATAATATTTTGATTTTTGAGAATTTTTGGGAAACTTTCCGAACTACTTTATTTTTTGGGCCTTTCCGGAGCTTTTGGTATTTTCCCAGTTACCGAGGAGATTGCCCCATGTATTCCACTTTGTCTTTTCCCCATTTCTCTCTCCTTCCTCAAACGCGAATCTCACCTACCTGGGATTCTGCATTTATTGTGAAGATCCTCCCCATGTTGCATTTAATGCACTTCAGATCAAATCCCATCAAGTCATTATGATTTTCTCTCTCCTCTATTAAACGCAGCTTTTGGCTTTCTCCCTAAACGCGGCTTTAATTCCCGCGTTTAGCCCATGTTGGCCTAAACGCAGGCTTGTGTGCTGCGTTTGGGAGGGGGAGACAAGTTCCCATCTTGGTTCCTTTTGTTTTAAAAGGTGTGCTACATTATTATATTCTCCCTTCTCTCTCTTCATTAATTCCTTCTCTTCCAAAATGCCTTTTCCAAGATATCCCCACTCCCCTCTCATCATCATAACCGGCCAAGTGGCCAAGAGAGACCCCTAATCCCCCCAATTTACAAAAACCCCCTCTCTTTTATTTATTTGCATCACCTTCACTAATCCAAATCCTATAAATTCCTTTCCTTCTCCATTCCACTTCATTTTTCTCTCTTCACCATTTCACTAAAGCCTTAACCTCCACCTTCATCTCCACCACCACCTACTCCTCCTTGGCCACCACCAAGCATACCATCTTCACCTCCACGGCGAGCTCCTTCATACTAGCTATCTCGTCACTCCCCGTTGCACCGTTTGCAAAATTCCATTTTGCCAACTTGAACTAGACTTGCACCTTCAACTTCTCTCCATCACCTTGTGAAGACCGGCCTCTCCTTTGGATTGGGGCCGTGTTCTTCTCCGGCGGCAAAACTTAGGGCCGGTACCCTCCTTTTGGATTGGGGCCGAACTTCCCTTCGTTGGACGCAGCAAGGAACCTTTAGGCGAGTGTTTTTCCTCGCCAAAGACTCGGATAACTTGTATTTTTTATCAACAAAGATCACAAACTCTTAAAGCTGTTTCTGCTCTCTGTTACACAGTATTAGTCGACTTGACCCTATGATAAGTCGACTAACCCCTTTGAAACGCAGCCTTATTTCTGAGACGCAGTTTTATTAGTCGACTACCCTATTGACCCAGTCGACTAACTCCCCTCTTGAGACGCAGTCCTTTGAAACGCAGCCTCCTTTAGTCGACTTGCCCCTTGCGTCCAGTCGACTAACCCTCTTCTGAAGACGCGGTTCTTTGAAACGCGGACTTCACCAGTCGACTAACTATTTTCCAAGTCGACTAACGCAGCTCCCTGAGACGCGGCTCTTTGAGACGCGACCTTGACTAGTCGACTACCCACAATGCCCTAGTCGACTAACCTTCCTCCTGAAACGCAGCTTTCACATACGCAGCTTTTCTAGTCGACTTGTCCCTTTGCTATAGTCGACTAACTCCTCTTCTAAGTCGACTAACTTCTTTCCCTAGTCGACTAACTTTGGCTGCCAACTGTGGTTAATCACTTTCTTGAATATGGACCTTATCCTCGGGATTTGTATTATATATTGTGTTATTGCCTGACTTGTTACTTGCTAATATCATCACCCTGTCATGCTATCACTTGACACCCAGCATGACCTACTCGACTTGTGATTATCATCGTTTACGGGAAACCTGCCTTGTTATTCTGATGGAACTAGGTGCCACATGGAACAAAGTGCCACACCATACACGGTGGGGCCACCTCTTGAATCTGTGGGGGCCACCTCTTGAATCTGTTGGGCCGTTTCCTGTTATGACCAGTTACTCCCGTAATCTGATAACATTGATAAGCCATAAAAAGGACAACTTGTACGGGGAATGGGAGGAAGTGATGGATGCCGGAATGATGCCTTGCTTATAGTAATGGAATAAAATACTGACGATTCGTGTTAGAGGGATTTAAGGCCCTCAGAAGATGCGTGTTAGGGGGATTTAAGGCCCTCAAACTGGTCCCGGGTGTACGGGAACTACTATAAGAGGAGCTATCAGTTCTCCATCAGCTTCCAGTAACAACCCTCGGCTTGCTTATATATGGATGTATGTGTGTCGGGATGTACACCAGGACACATACCTAGATATATGA
Organism: Agave tequilana; assembly: GCA_038442645.1. Lineage (NCBI taxonomy): Eukaryota > Viridiplantae > Streptophyta > Magnoliopsida > Asparagales > Asparagaceae > Agave > Agave tequilana. The sequence continues at coordinate 53,370 of JAVJIF010026981.1, read as the reverse complement.
GTCAGACGAGTAATAATAATAATAGATGCCTATCATGATGCTTGTTATGATTCCTGCTACTCCTGTTATGATTCCTGTCATGGACTCCTGTTATGCTTGTTATGATTCCTGTTATTCCTGTTATGATGCCCGTTATGATTCCTGTTATGCATGTTATGAACTCCTGTTCCGATTCCTGTTATGACTCCTGTTATGTACTCCTGTTATGACTATTGTGTGATTTGCAACTCTGGTTCTATGCGCTTAGATTACGATGACATGGGATAAAGGTATATAGATGAGGTTTCCTTGTTTGGATTATTCCTTCGAGGTACTAGTCTCATGAAGCCGTGACCTAAGCTTGTATAATCGGTTTTGCACATAATAAGGTTTTATATCGGATTTCCTGTTTTATGATGATTATGTTATACCTGTTCATACCTGCTATACTTGTATTCTAACCTTCCTGTCTTCTGTACTCGATATCACTGTTATATACACACTTGTGCTCATCCTGGCTCGCCACTTGGCTTTTGCCTACCACTCACCTGGGGAGTTTCATCTGACTCCCCTGGATCCTCATGTCCAGGTTTTGGAGCATTGGAGCGTGTGGATCCTCCATGTTGCTGATCAGAGTAGCGCAGCGGTAGCGTGGATCTCCAGCTGACCGTCCTGAGCTCTATCCTTCCAGGCCCCTGTGTGCCTCTCGAGTTTTCCCTTAGTAAACTCGTGAGCGCCATTTATACTGTTCACTCTTGTACATCCCTTGTATTCTCGCAATTGCGCCATTCTGGTGATGTAATATTATTGTAATATCGGATCACCTCTGGTGATAACTTTGTAATTGTACTCATGTGTTGGAATGTATAATGCACCACTTGCCTCCGTACTCTGATTCTTGCCTGTACTGATGCTTAGCGTATATACGTGAAGGTACTTCTGACTTGCGTATATACGTTGCAGTAATGTCTCCGTATCCGTCAGGATCGGGGCGTTACAGGGTGGTATCAGAGCTTAGGCTCTCGCATCCTCAGTACGTCCAGACGGCAAATTAATGGTAAAGAAATTTGCAACTGGAATGCATGAGTCCTGGTTATACAATCCAACTATAAGTACAGAGTTATCTATTTTCTTGATCATCTTTCCTTTGATTTCTAATCTCTTCCACCTTTCCCCGGTTTTGGTTTTTCGAAGCCTTTATACCAACTTAAGATATGAATAGACTGGAGAGGTAGCGGCTGGTCCTGAATGAAGCTATGACATGATCTCTTCGGCCAACTCTTTGAAGTTCGGGTATTCTATATTCTCGGTTATATCTTTCAGAGTGATCGACGCATGGTATTCGGAATTCTTAATTATCGGTCTTCCTTATTATGCTCAGGACTACCAAGGTTTTCTTATCTTCAGTATTCTGGCTTATTCTCAGAGCGACATTAAGTATGCAGTACAACGGAGAATTCTATTGCAGAGCTGTGTTATCAGTCGGTATTATTTGGCATCGTTCAAAGACTTATACAACCGGAAGTGCAGAAGTTATCTATATCCCGATTGTTATTCAGCCAACTTGAGAGCCCTACCTAAAGTGTTTCATATCTTAATTGGTATAAAATTCCGCCTTGTCCTCTTTGTGTTCAATTTACCCCTTATCGAAATTGCGAGGACGCAATTTTTTGTAAGGTGGATGGATTGTAACACCCCGCTCCCGGAATACGTACTTAGTCGCGTATTCAGATTTTTCGATCGTATTTTTCGATTCGCTTCCTGTATTTGTTTTGTATTATGAATTGTTTATATGATCGTTTTGTCTTGGATTTGGATTTGTGGACTCGGAGTCAGCCCTAGTCCGAACCGAGGGCCCGATCCTAGAGTATTGCTCGATTTAGTCTTTCTGGTATTCTGATTTGACCGATTTTAGTTTTAAACATCGTTTTCCAATATTCTAGATTTTCTATGATTTTCTGGAATTTTCCTGAATTAAGTTGAAAATCTTCAAACCGGTATCGATCAGTGCCGCTGACCGATTCCCGGATTTTTAATTTCCAAACCGATTGGAATTTCTAGAAGGGCCTTTAGACATTATCTCTTAGAATTGCATTTCCTATCTAAATACTTTTTCTGAGAATTTTCTGAATTTATTGAAAACCCGGCCAATCCGGTGTATACCGAGATTGACGGTTGACTTCAGGATTTTTAACTTGAAAATGAGATTGAATCTTTGAAAACCGATTTCACCAAAAACCATTTTATAATATTTTTGATTTTTGAGAATTTTTGGGAAACTTTCCGAACTACTTTATTTTTTGGGCCTTTCCGGAGCTTTTGGTATTTTCCCAGTTACCGAGGAGATTGCCCCATGTATTCCACTTTGTCTTTTCCCCATTTTCTCTCTCCTTCCTCAAACGCGGATCTCACCTACCTGGGATTCTGCATTTATTGTGAAGATCCTCCCCATGTTGAATTTAATGCACTTCAGATCAAATCCCATCAAGTCATTATGATTTTCTCTCTCCTCTATTAAACGCAGCTTTTGGCTTTCTCCCTAAACGCGGCTTTAATTCCCGCGTTTAGCCCATGTTGGCCTAAACGCAGGCTTGTGTGCTGCGTTTGGGAGGGGGAGACAAGTTCCCATCTTTGGTTCCTTTTGTTTTAAAAGGTGTGCTACATTATTATATTCTCCCTTCTCTCTCTTCATTATTCCTTCTCTTCCAAAATGCCTTTTCCAAGATATCCCCACTCCCCTCTCATCATCATAACCGGCCAAGTGGCCAAGAGAGACCCCTAATCCCCCCAATTTACAAAAACCCCCTCTCTTTTATTTATTTGCATCACCTTCACTAATCCAAATCCTATAAATTCCTTTCCTTCTCCATTCCACTTCATTTTTCTCTCTTCACCATTTCACTAAAGCCTTAACCTCCACCTTCATCTCCACCACCACCTACTCCTCCTTGGCCACCACCAAGTATACCATCTTCACCTCCACGGCGAGCTCCTTCATACTAGCTATCTCGTCACTCCCCGTTGCACCGTTTGCAAAATTCCATTTTGCCAACTTGAACTAGACTTGCACCTTCAACTTCTCTCCATCACCTTGTGAAGACCGGCCTCTCCTTTGGATTGGGGCCGTGTTCTTCTCCGGCGGCAAGACTTAGGGCCGGTACCCTCCTTTTGGATTGGGGCCGAACTTCCCTTCGTTGGACGCAGCAAGGAACCTTTAGGCGAGTGTTTTTCCTCGCCAAAGACTCGGATAACTTGTATTTTTTATCAACAAAGATCACAAACTCTTAAAGCTGTTTCTGCTCTCTGTTACACAGTATTAGTCGACTTGACCCTATGATAAGTCGACTAACCCCTTTGAAACGCAGCCTTATTTCTGAGACGCAGTTCTATTAGTCGACTACCCTATTGACCCAGTCGACTAACTCCCCTCTTGAGACGCAGTCCTTTGAAACGCAGCCTCCTTTAGTCGACTTGTCCCTTGCGTCCAGTCGACTAACCCTCTTCTGAAGACGCGGTTCTTTGAAACGCGGACTTCACCAGTCGACTAACTATTTTCCAAGTCGACTAACGCAGCTCCCTGAGACGCGGCTCTTTGAGACGCGACCTTGACTAGTCGACTACCCACAATGCCCTAGTCGACTAACCTTCCTCCTGAAACGCAGCTTTCCCATACGCAGCTTTTCTAGTCGACTTGTCCCTTTGCTATAGTCGACTAACTCCTCTTCTAAGTCGACTAACTTCTTTCCCTAGTCGACTAACTTTGGCTGCCAACTGTGGTTAATCACTTTCTTGAATATGGACCTTATCCTCGGAACTTGTATTATATATTGTGTTATTGCCTGACTTGTTACTTGCTAATATCATCACCCTGTCATGCTATCACTTGACACCCAGCATGACCTACTCGACTTGTGATTATCATCGTTTACGAGAAACCTGCCTTGTTATTCTGATGGAACTAGGTGCCACATGGAACAAAGTGCCACACCATACACGGTGGGGGCCACCTCTTGAATCTGTGGGGGCCACCTCTTGAATCTGTTGGGCCATTTCCTGTTATGACCAGTTACTCCCGTAATCTGATAACATTGATAAGCCATAAAAAGGACAACTTGTACGGGGAATGGGAGGAAGTGATGGATGCCGGAATGATGCCTTGCTTATAGTAATGGAATAAAATACTGACGATTCGTGTTAGAGGGATTTAAGGCCCTCAGAAGATGCGTGTTAGGGGGATTTAAGGCCCTCAAACTGGTCCCGGGTGTACGGGAACTACTATAAGAGGAGCTATCAGTTCTCCATCAGCTTCCAGTAACAACCCTCAGCTTGCTTATATATGGATGTATGTGTGTCGGGATGTACACCAGGACACATACCTAGATATATGAGTCAGACGAGTAATAATAATAATAGATGCCTATCATGATGCTTGTTATGATTCCTGTCATGGACTCCTGTTATGCTTGTTATGATTCCTGTTATTCCTGTTATGATGCCCGTTATGATTCCTGTTATGCATGTTATGAACTCCTGTTCCGATTCCTGTTATGACTCCTGTTATGTACTCCTGTTATGACTATTGTGTGATTTGCAACTCTGGTTCTATGCGCTTAGATTACGATGACATGGGATAAAGGTATATAGATGAGGGTTTCCTTGTTTGGATTATTCCTTCGAGGTACTAGTCTCATGAAGCCGTGACCTAAGCTTGTATAATCGGTTTTGCACATAAAAAGGTTTTATATCGGATTTCCTGTTTTATGATGATTATGTTATACCTGTTCATACCTGCTATACTTGTATTCTAACCCTCCTGTCTTCTGTACTCGATATCACTGTTATATACACACTTGTGCTCATCCTGGCTCGCCACTTGGCTTTTGCCTACCACTCGCCTGGGGAGTTTCATCTGACTCCCCTGGATCCTCATGTCCAGGTTTTGGAGCATTGGAGCGTGTGGATCCTCCCTGTTGCTGATCAGAGTAGCGCAGCGGTAGCGTGGATCTCCAGCTAACCGTCCTGAGCTCTATCCTTCCAGGCCCCTGTGTGCCTCCCGAGTTTTCCCTTAGTAAACTCGTGAGCGCCATTTATACTGTTCACTCTTGTACATCCCTTGTATTCCCGCAATTGCGCCATTCTGGTGATGTAATATTATTGTAATATCGGATCACCTCTGGTGATAACTTTGTAATTGTACTCATTTGTTGGAATGTATAATGCACCACTTGCCTCCGTACTCTGATTCTTGCCTGTACTGATGCTTAGCGTATATACGTGAAGGTACTTCTGACTTGCGTATATACGTTGCAGTAATGTCTCCGTATCCGTCAGGATCGGGGCGTTACACGAGGTGTTGGTAACTGAATCTGTATTCGGAGATATGTCCGACTAGGGGTGAGCATCGGTCGGTTCGGTTCGGTTTTTTGCCAATTTTGACAAAATCGAACCGAACAAGGTCATGAACCGAATCGAACCGACTCGGATCGGTTTGGTTCGGTTCGGTTAATTCGGGAGATCACCTCACCGTCGAAATTCCCATTTCAACTTTCGCACCTTCTCATCAAATCTAACTTGATTATGAATCTTTTTCCCGTGATCAATATTTTTCTCATGCGAACACTGGTTTAAAAAATAAACTAGCTTCCAAAACTTAAACGAACATAAAAGTTCAAAAATGATTTAAGAAAAACTTTAGAATATATCTACATTAGATATTTAAAAGAGATGCATAATACTCTATTGCATATAACAAAATATTTCAAAAAAATATAAGCGATATATAAACAATAACCTTAATATTACACAAAAATGTGAACATCTCATGAATTTATTGCTTGAAATGTTTCACTAATTCAAACATTTTAATGATACTGAAAAGTTAGAGTTGTGTACTCATGACATAAACACAAGCATGCATGACATGGCATACATCAATATCATTGTAAAACCATGAATGTTGCTTGTATTGGCGCAAAATTGTGCTGGGTTAATTTGATTCGGTTAATTCGGTTCGGTTCGGGTTTTTGAACCCGATACCGAAACCCGACCGAATTTACGCGGTTCGGTTCGGATTGGTTTCGGTTTTCGATTTTTGGGCAATTTTTTTAGTTTTAACCGAACTCTGCTCACCCCTATGTCCGACCAACAGGTGGGTGCAAGTTATCAAATCAAGAATGGTTATAATAAATAGTTGATAAACTTAATTATGAATATATGAATGCATGGATATGTCTAATTTGTGACTTGTGACAACAAGCTATGAACATGAACTTGAAAAGAATCGAATACCTGAACTTGAAATAAATATAAACTTTAATTACCAACAAGACAAAGTGACTATGTATGAATAATTATTGAGTTAACCCTAACAACTGGCAAATGAATAAGATTGTTCTTAGTATGTGAATAATTTATACTATAAGAAATCTCGAAAGTTTAGCTGATAATTGAGAAAATGAATAACAAATACCTAATTGTGAATTGTTACTTGATTGTTGTGGATATGGATGTGTGTATGGTATTGTGTGTGTGTGTGTGCGTACATTTGTGATACATCGTATAACCAAAGATAAGTTGATAATTGGATGTCTAATACTCATTGATTGATATGTTTTGTGACAAGTGTGCACGTGTTATGTGTTCTAAGTTGTGATATGGAAGAGTATATGGTTGAGAATTAGAATTAATTATAACCATTCAAGTTGAAAGATGAGTGCTCAAATGATATATGGTATACATTGGAGGTCGGAAGGAGAGTACTCGAATGGTATACAGTTAGGAATGATATACATTCCGAGTCAGAATGAGAGTATTCGAATGATTACAGTTAGGAATATGAATGGGTGATCTGTGTAACACCGTGTGTTGAATGATATATGTGTATCACTATGCGTGACAAATAATGTAGGTCGTATAATTGTGATATATGTATCACTATATATATATATATATATATATATATATATAGGGCTTACTGTACCTCAGCCCGCGGGCAGAGAGAGTTTTCTCAGCCTGCGGGCGTGGCAACATCACCGCCCCACATCTGTAATAATTTTGGCGGGCAAAATCCTGTAAAATCCCGCTCAATTTAATGCCAGTCACCTCAACATTGTAATTTTCAAAAATACCCTCCCTCACAACTTTTTACCGACCTTGGTAGCAGTCCTCAGAAAAAGACTGCGACCTTGGTAGCAGACCTTGGTAGCAGTCCTCAGAAAAAGACTGCGACCATGGTAGCAGTCCTTAGAAAAGACTGTGGTAGCAGACCTTGGTAGCAGTCCTCAGAAAAAGACTGCGACCTTGGTAGCAGTCCTCAGAAAAAGACTGCGACCATGGTAGCAATCCTTAGAAAAGACTGCGACCGTGGTAGCAGTTCTCATAAAAACACTGCGACCATGATAGCAGTCCTCAGAAAAAGACTGCGACCTTGGTAGCAGTCCTCAGAAAAAGACTGCGACCTTGGTAGCAGTCCTTAGAAAAGACTGCGACCGTGGTAGCAGTTCTCATAAAAACACTGCGACCTTGGTAGCAGTCCTCAGAAAAAGACTGCGACTTGGTAGCAGTCCTTAGAAAAGACTGCGACCGTAGTAGCAGTTCTCATAAGTACTGCGACTATATTAAAAATCATTAAATATCAAATCAGATAAAAAAAATTAAAGAAGCAGCATTCACTGTCTTTTACCGAAAAAGTAGCTTTTCATAAGGGGTATTTGGTAATTTAACTTCTTTCGATAAGCGGGCCGCAAGTTAGTGGGGTGCAAAATTGAGCCACGTCAGCGCAGGCTGAGAGAGTTCTCTCAGCCCGCGGGCTGATATACATTTTTCTCATATATATATATATATATATATATATATATATATATATATATATATATATATATATATATATATATATATATATATAGAGAGAGAGAGAGAGAGAATTATGTCATTCTGGAAGGATTCGAGGCCGAATTCTTTTCACTCACATACACCCCTATGATATCCGAATGCAAGATTCACTCCATTGAAGTTGATCTACATTATTTTAAGTAATTAAAAAATAAAAAATCATGTATTTTGAATACTTTTTGCCTATCCATAAGTAGGCACATAATGGACGGTCGAAATAGTGAGTTGGTTAGTTTAACAATGTAGAATATTTGAAATCTAACAAAAATTAGTGTGTGAGGATATTTAAGTGTTAGATCATGATGAATGGTCGGATCGAGAATTTGTATGTCTAAAGACGTTAATCTAAGAATTATGCTATTTTCAACCGTCCATTTTGCGCCTACTTGATGGATGGGCAAAATATATTCAAAATACATGATTTTTTGTTTATAGCTACTCGAGATAATGTAGATTGTGTGTGTGTGCGTCAGCCCCAGCTAAGAGACTCTCTCAGCTGGCGATGACGTGGCTGAATCTCAGCCACAGATCCTGATCGCAGCACTATCATAGTCGCAATGTTTTTTGAGGACTGTTATCATAGTCGCAATGTTCTATGAGGACTGTTAGCATGATCGCAGTGCTAATTAGACTGAGAATGTTTAAAATTTTTTAGGACTGCGATCAGGGTCGTAGTACCAGCTGAGAGAGGTAACTCAGCTGGCGGCGACGTGGCTGAATCACAATCATAGATCCTCGTCGCAGCGCCATGGTCACAATATTTTTGTGAGGACTGCTACCATGGTCGCAATATTTTTTGTGAGAACTATTACCATAGTCGTAGTGTTTTGTGATGACTACTATCATGGTCGCAGTGCTAATTAGACTGAGAATATCTGAAATTTTTTAGAACTGCGACCAAGGTCGCAGTGGACTGCGATGCTAACTGAGGGAGTCTCTCAGCTCGCGACTGAGATACATACACACATACAAACATATATAAAGAGATAGATAACTTGTGTAGTTCTAGAAAATTCGAGCCTGAATCCTTCTCACTCAAATACAACCTTACATCATCCGAATACAAGATCCATTCCGTTGAAGTTGATCTATATTATTTCAAATATCAATAAACTAAAAATTAAATATTTTAAATACTTTTTGCATATGAATCAAGTAGGAAAAATGAACGACCTAAATAGTGAGTTGATTAGTTTAACGGTGTAGAACATTTGAAACCTAACATAAATTGGTTTGTATGAGTTTTTAAATGTTTAGATCAAGATCAAATGGCCAAATCGGGAACTTGAATGTCTAAAAACATAGATCTAATCAACTCACTACTTTCAGCCGTCCATTTTGCGCTGCTTGATGAATGGGCAAAAAGTATTCAAAACATTTGATTTTTTATTTTTAATTATTTAAATAATATAAATCAACTTTAACAAAGTGGATCTTGTATTTAAATGTCGGATGTTGGTATTTGAATGGGAAGGATTTGTGCTCGAATCCTTCCAGAACTACACAAGTTTATCTCTCTATATATGTGTGTATCATTCCGGAAAGATTCGAGGCCGAGTCTTTTCCTACTCAAATACAACCCTACAATATCCGAGTGCAAGATCCACTCCGTTGAAGTTGATCTACATTATTTCAAGTAACTAAAAATTAAAAATCATATTTTTTGAATACTTTTTGCCCATCCATCAACTATGCATAAAATAGACGACCGAAATAGTTAGTTTTACAGAAAATGCTAGTGCAATTCTTTCAATCTCCCCTCTTCTATTAGGCTAAGCCCTACAAATATACTTTAGGCCCTTTTGGCTATTGTAAGTAGTCGTAAGTCATAAGTGGTAAGTGATAAACTCTTTTACAGTTCTAAGTGAGTTTTACACAAGTAAGTTTTACGGTGTTTGATTGGTAATGTGAAATTGCAAGTGAAAAATATATTATGTTTTACGGTATTTGGTTGGCAATATATAATCCGTAAGTGAAAAAGTTGACCAAAAACTAAATGTTTGGTGATTTAAACATATTAAACATAAAAATAGTAAAATAAAAAATGTAAATATTAAAAATTTTAAATAAATAATAAAAATAGTAAATATTAAAAAAACTAAATATTAAAAATACTAAAATATTAATATTAAAAATATTAGATATTACTAGATTAGTAATATTTAATATAAAATTAGTGTTTTATTATTAATTAATTTTTTTAATTTTAGAATCAAATATTTTTAATTATTGATTTAATAATATTTAATATTAGATTGTAATATTTAATATTTTTAATAATTAATATTAGATCGGGCCTTACTAGAGCCCACTAGAAAGTCGGTGAAAGGGTCACAATCCTGGGCTTTGGGCTCCGGCTTTCTCAGGGGGCAGCGTACACAGTGACTTTATGGGCCGGGCTCTCTTGTAAAACACAACTTCGGAGACGCATCCAGAATATTTTTGATCTTGGTCCTGGGCTCCTTCTCTGTGGCCCAACTTGCGGGCTCGGCTCAAATGCGCCGGGTGCAATTGAAGGGGTGATGCGACCATATTGGGCCGACGGCCATTGATTAGTAGTGACCGACGAACAATCGCAGTCAAGGGAGGCCAAGCATTGGAAGTGGAGTTCAGGAAGGCGACTTCCGCCTATCCCTCAAGACCCATCGTGCCGGTGTTGAGAGGGTTCACGATGATAGCCAAGGCAGGGAGCATGGTAGGCATTGTTGGGTCAAGCGGTGGTGGTAAATCAATGGCGTCTTGGTTATCACGCGGTTCTACCACCGAACAAGGGAAGGGTAATGGTGGGAAGGGTGGATGTGAGGGAACTAGATGTGAGGCGGCTGAGAAGGGAGAGTGCTTTAGTGGGCCAAGAACCAGCCCTTTTTGCTGGTAGCATTAGAGAGAACATTGGGTTTAGTGACCCAAAGGCTTCGTGGGCCGAGATTGAGGAGGCAGCCAAGAGGCCCAGATACACAAATTCATCAGTGGGGTCCCACAAGGATATTGAAACTCAGGTATTTTCTATTTTGCAAGAAATTTGGAGGTGGAACATCTTGATCCATCGAGGAAGGGCAAATAACATTTGAGCAGGTAGGAGAGGGTGGAGTTCCGCTATCGGGTGGTCAAAAGCAACGAATAGCAGTTGCGAGAGCGATCCTGAAGCGATCGAGGATCTTACTGCTGGACGAGGCGAGCAGTTTCGGTGAAGCTAGTCCAAGAGGCCCTTCACCGGGCCGCCAAGAGAGTAGACCTGACCCTGGTTCCGGAGCCGACGGTTCCACTTCCCGAACTGGCGGTCCCGGTTCCTCTTACGGTTCCTCTATATGAGGAACCGGAACCGGACCACGGTAGGTCGGTTCCGGTCCGTTTCTATTTTTTCATTCTCTTTCTTCCGATTCCGATTCTTGAACCATTTCCATTCCGTCAAATATAATTTTTTTATATATAAGAAAAACAAACAAAATAATTAAAAAAATAAAAATTGGGCTTGAGCTTAATTCTTACCTTAATTTAAGTTGCCTAGGAATCCTCCTGAGTTTAGAAGAATCAAAACTCACGTAGTTCTCTTATCTCAATCCTCGTACCTTACCTCAATCTCTTCATTCCGTTCTGATGGTCATCATTTCCATAAGGTCTTCATTTTCTTCCCGCACAATTTCTTGTTACCTTAACTCTACTTTTGTCCATTCATCAAGACATGATCGCTCCTCCGCTAATTCAGGAGACATATTTGAACGTGTTTGATCCAAAATACTTTCGCCCACACTAAATGCTTGCTCCAAAGCTACTGTTGACACCAGCATTGCACAAAATTGTTTAGTGATAATTGTAATGATTAGGTAAATGCTCCCTCCATTATTGCATGATTGAAAATTGTATATCTTGAAAATCTTCATCATACTCAAATGAAGTGGTTAGATAACTATCAAGCTTGGAGTTCGAGCTTGATGAAGAAGCTCCTTGTGATTTTTTTTGCTCTTAAATGCAATAGTTGTTGCCCTCTGTTAATTTTAGAGGTATTCTCAACTTGGCTACTAGTTTGGTCATGACGGAAGATATTAATACTTGAATTATAAATTTTATTATATTCATCATATAAGGCATTAATTTCTTTTTTAACCTCATTAAATATAGCATAAAAATCTATATCCAATTTTAAAATTTCATAATAAACTTTCAAATATTCATGCAATCCATCCGTTTTACAGCGTGGATCAAAAACACATGCAACTAAATAAATAGGTGAAATTATTTGAAAATATTCTAGCCATTTATTTTTCATTGCTTGAATACATGCAAATAAATTCACATCATTTTATTTTCTTCCATCACACCACAAATATTAATACACTCAATTAAAATAAATGTGTTGTAGGATAATAAACACCCGATAAAGTACAAGTAGAATCATTAAAAAAATTTAAGATATCTAAAATACTTTTGCATACATCCCATTAATGAGGATATAAATTAATTTTACTAAAACTGTTAGCAGTAAAATCACATAATAATTCTTTATAAGTATTACTATTATTAACTAATTCATAAGTTGAATTCCAACAGGTTGGAACATCCCGTGAAAATCGTTTGGACCTTATATCTTCCAAACTTATAATAATTTGTCCAATCTTTCATTATTCGTAGATATGTCTATAAATAGTGAAGTGTGTATCTAATAGGTTTAATTCTTTTTTTTTAGTTATTTTTAATCAACTTGCACACAATTTAAAACATAACAATCACATATTTGATGAAAAAAATGTACACCTAATGCAGATTTTCAAACTTTTTCTAATTCAAAGATACATGCAGTATTAGCAGATGCATTATCAAAACCTATTACAAAAATCTTATTAATCAAAGCATACTCTTCCACAACTACTTTTATTAATTTATAAATATCAAAAGCAATATGTCTTTCATTAAACACACTAAATGCAATTATTCTTTTTTGTAAGTTCCGTTCACGATCAACCCAATGACAGGTAATCTTCATGTAAGAATGTTGTTGCCATTAATCACTCCATATATCGCTACATATAGATACACACCCATTAAAGTGATGAAAAAATCATGTAATTCTTTTTTCTTTTTTATAAAGCTTAAGAACTGTGCGTGTGAGAGTGATTCTATACACTCTAGTTGCTTAAGAATTTAATACATTTTGACAATAATTTATAAAACCTAAGTTTTCACTGAAGCTAAAAAAACAAACGTTCATGAAAACCATTTCTGCTAATTCAACTCTATTTTTAACATCATAAAAATGAAATAATTGAGTAGTGTTACTGGTAGCGTTTGAGTTTGCGTTTTTGTGAGACTGACTTGATAAGGATGCGTCATCTCTAAATGCTTTCGATATGTTTATAACCACCAGAAGCGGATCATTTATAAGTCTTTAGACAATACTTGCAATTTACACTAACGATTGTGCCTGTATCATTCTTAATTTTGTAAAATACATACACGAAAAGATCAGACTTTAATTTTTGGCTAGCGATGTCTTTTTCGCCTCTATCGCCTTCTTGGGTTTGGGTTCTTTGAGTCGGAATATTGACTCGCACATCTTTTCAGGGATGTATTTTTAATTCCTCATCGTCGACGTACATCATTGAATATGTTGTTGATTGCATGTAATCGAAAATATCATCTCCACCGGCGAATTGATTTTCACCGACCATGCCCTTGCTTCTTGTCGACGAACTTCCACTTGTCATGGTGATGGAGAGTAAAAAAATTAGAGAGTGCAAGAAAATTGGAGACGAGAGAACTTAAAAATTAGAATATAGTAGAGAATTTTGTAGAGAAATTTTGTAGTGAGATTTTATAGAGAAATTTGTAAAGAGATTTGTAGAGAATTTTGATGCGGAGAATGAGAGAAATGGAATGTTATTTATATATTACAAAATCTATTTAATAAATTAAATCCCCCGGCCGCCAATTTGACCGTTGGAGGTCGTTGCTGCTGGCCCGCTGCTCTGAGCAGCAATAGGTCAGCCTTTTGGGCTAATGGGCGTGCCTAAAAAAAAATTGGGTGCAGATCAACCCCAATTGGACAACAACAAGCCGGACCAATTGGCTAAAGAAGGGGAAAAAAATTAAAACGGTTCAAGAATCGAAACTGCCACTTCTTAAACTGGAACCAGTGGCCCCGGTTCTTGAAATGTGAAACCGGAATGGGACCGGTTATGATCCGATTCCGCTTCGGTTTGGAACTAGAGAACCAGCGGCCGGGTTCCGGTTCGATTTTCGGGCACAATTCAGTTCGTCGCCGGTTCGAACTGAACTGTGGTCGGGTCTACAAGCGAGCCACCACCGCCGTGGTGGCCCACCTTCTAGCCCACCATCCGGGATGCCAATGGCATTACCGTGGTTGAGTTTGGGAGTCACGATACACTTAGGGGTGGCCACCGGGGCGGGTCGACCCGCGTCGACCCGCCCCGACCCGTACTGTGCGACTCGTCGGAGTCGCACAGACGGGTTGACGGGTCAACCCGTACCCGCCCCGTTAAGGGGCGGGTCCAAACGGGTTGACCCGTCCCGTGGTCACGGGACGAATCCGATTCGTCCCGTGACGAATCACGGGACGAGTCGGGTCGGGGAAAATTTCCCCGACCCCCCCTTCTTATTTATTTATTTTTTTTAGTCCAATAATTTTTTAAGAACGTTAGAGGGGAAAATTATTCTGCGCCCCCTATATTAAAATTTTTTATGTTTTAAACCCTCAACGGCTCAAAATTGAGCCGTTGGGGTGAAAAAAGAGGGTGCCACGTGACACCCTCTTTTTTCACCCCAACGGCTAAAAAATGAGCCGTTGGCCCATTAAAAAAATAAAAAAAATAAAAACCCTAACCTCTAATCCTCTATAAATACCCTCTACCCTCATTCATTTTCATCTCACATTCTCACTTCATCTCAACTCTCTCTCTTCTATTTTCATCCTCTAATTCACTCTTATTCTCTTACAATTACAAATCTCTACCAACTTTCAATCTAGTCTAATGGAGCCCAACTGGAGTACTGGCGGTTCCTCATCCGAAGCCGGTGGTAGCTCTTCATCAACACACAATCCGTCAGCTGCCGCACCTTACACCGATGTTGGCGGTAGCTCATCGTCAGCATATACCGCTTACCCACCATACAGCTATGCTCCACCAACATCCGCATTTGCTCCCTATCACAGTTCGTCAAGCTATGCATTTGACTACAGTGGTTATGCACCATATACACATGCTACATATGCCAGTGATAGTGGTACAGGTCGGCATTCTATTTCCTTCCCTCCTCAATATGCCTCATATTCTCAACTTTTAATGTCAACATCACCAATGCACGCACAATCTCTGGCTCCTTTTTTTACTGAAACACAAGAACAACACGATACACAACTAACACAGCATGACACTATAGTTCCAGAAACACAACAACCTGAACCAACTAGCACAAGCACAAGCACAACCACTAAAGAAAGAGCCAAAACTTCTGCAGTGTGGAACCATTTTGTCTTAAAAATTGTTGAAGGTGGAAGAAAGGCAGAATGTAAGTACTGTCATCAACTATTTGATCATAAAGAAGGATAGGTACAGGTGTTCTTAATAAACACTATGAAAAAAAGCATGCTAAAAGTCACGGTTTACCACCACAACAAGCACAAATATTAGCTGATTCAGGCACACTCTCCACTTGGAGATATAAGCCTGAAGTAAATAAACATAAGTTAGCTGAATTTATTGTTCGAGCAGAACTTCCATTTTCTTTTACTGAATCAGATGCATTAGTTGATTATCTTAAATCTGTTTTTGCTCCTGATTATAAGAGAATTAGCAGACAAACTATAACTAGAGAAATTGAAGATTTATTTGTAAATAGAAAAAATATTTTGAAGGCTCTTTTTACTAGTGATGCTAGAAAATTTTCATTAACTTCCGATATATGGGAAGCTCTTAATCTTATTCATTATTTATGTGTTACTGCTCACTTTATTGATGAAAATTGGATTTTACAAAAACGTATTTTATCATTTTCTAAATTTTCTGAGAAACATTCTGCTACAAATGTAGCAAATTCAATTTTTCTTACTTGTAGAAATTATGGTATAGAAAATAAAATATTTTCTATTTCTTTTGATAATGCAAGTGAAAATACTGCTTCAATAAGACAATTGAAAACGATATTAGATCCAATTTTAAATGGTAAACTTTTTCATGTTAGATGTGTTTGCCATATATTGAATTTATGTGTACAAGATGGTCTAAAACTCTTAGACAAATATATTTATAAAGTTAAAGAAATTATTTTACATATAAAACACAGTGGACCTAGGAGACAATCTTTTAAAGGTTACTGCCGACAATGTGGACTAAAGGAAAAACTGCTCCAAGCAGATGTGAAAACTCGTTGGAATTCAAGCTACTATATGATTAAAGATTGCATTCCTTTTAAACAAGCAATTCAATTTTTTACAATAAATGAATGTTCATCTCTTTATATTAGTGATGAAGAGTGGAAATTATATGAAAATTTTTGTACTTTTTTAGAAAAATTTGACACTGCCACAAAAGCACTTTCTGGTACGTATTATCCCACATGTAACTTAGTTTTTTATAATCTTAATGAAATTGCTCAAGTATTTGCTGCATATAGAGATGATGATAGTCTTGAAGAGGCTATACATGATATGGAAAAAAAATTTCGAAAATATTTTGAAAATATGCCTTTTTTATTTTACTTAGCTGCAATTATGGATCCTAGAATTAAAATAGATAATTTAAAACTTTTATTATCTAATTTTATTTTATGTTTAAATTATGAACAAGATGTAGATAAATTACTTTTAGAAATTAGATCTCTTTTAGAAGAAATGTACTCATTGTACAGAGATGAGTTATTTCCACCTTCTTCTTCTGAATTTAGGGCACCTACACCATCACAAACTTCTTCTAGTAGTCTAGGTAAAAGATTATCTAATTTTAAAAGTATACTTTCCTCTAATACTAGAAAGAAACACTCTTCAGGAGCAGGTTCATTTGATGAACTTAATTTATATTTGAACACAATGCCTGCTGAAATAAATGAAAATGATGATGAACCATGGGAAACATTTGATGTTTTGTCGTGGTGGAAAGAACAGAGAAAACAATTTCCTATTCTTTCTACCATGGCCCGAGATATACTAACACCTCCGGCCTCTACAGTAGCGTCCGAGAGCGCGTTTTCTGCAGGTGGTAGAGTTTTGACACCCTGGAGGAGCAGGCTGACGCCGAAACACTTGGAGATGGCGGTTTGCTTAAAGGACTGGTTCGATGCAGAAAGACGCACACAAGGAAAAGCTATTCTGGATGAAGAATTTGAACAAGACGAGAATGACGAATAGAGAACCACCAGAGTTTTTTATATACATTGTATGAGATGAGCACCAGAGTTTTGTTATGTATACAAGATGAGTTTTATGTACATTGTATATGTGATGAGCAATGTATATGATTTTTTCATATTAATAAAATAATTTGCCTTACAAAAAAACTTGTAATTAGTGAAAATCAATTCTATTTTTTTTTTTATAATTTTAGAAAATTTTTAAAATTTTTTCCTCTTTTTTCCCTATTTTTTCCTATTTTTTCCTATTTTCTTTTTAACTTTAAATTTTAAAATTTATGAATTTTCGAATTAAAAAAAAAAAATAGGCGAGACGGGTCCAACCCGTCTCGCCGAATCCGGTAACGAATCGGGTCAGGTCAGGAGACCCGATTCGTTACCCAGGATTTCAACCCGTCCCGTTTAACCCGTGACGAGACGGGTCCAACCCGTCTCGTCCGGGATTCGTTTGCCAGACGGGACGAATCAACCCGATTCGTCCCGTTGGCCACCCCTAGATACACTGCTGAAGAAACACCGGAAAGGGGTTTATGCTGGATTGGTCCGGGCGGACACGGAGGCCCAAGCTTCATCATAGCAGCAACTATGAAAATGAACAGTAATTTTATTTTGAGAAACTGTGCTGTGCGCACAAATCTCTGTAGCTTTTATTTAAACTTAAACCTTTTAGAGATCTGGTGCATTTTAGTCAGTTTCTTACTTCTTTTTTTCTACTAATTATTTAATTCGTTTTTATATATAGCGATGAAGACCTAACATTTCGTTACCAAGTAGCTTGCTGATTGAGACGGAACAACGGTGTTAGAGACCTATTTAGTGGTATCCTGAGTGTGGAATTTTGCCTTTTATAACAACGGTGTTAGAGACGTATTTGGCATCCTAAGAGTGGATTTATGCAGAAAACACAAATGAATTGTTGGTAAAGATAGGGGTGGCAATTGGGTCGGGGCGACCGGACCCGACCCGATTACTGTTCGACCCATATAATAATCGGGTCGGGTCGATCCGACCCGATTATTATACGAGTCAAAAATTCAGACCCAGACCCGACCCATTCTTAGTCGGGTCGACCCGACCCAACCTGACCCATTTAACCCGATTATTAAATTTTAAATACAATTTCTTTACATTTTATTACCAAATTGTTGGGTGGTATAGTTAGTTATCACACTAAACTCCACACACTAGAGGCTACGGGTTCAAAACTGGTCTTACACATATTTTTTTGACAATTTGATTTAAACGAAGGGGAGGAGCGGGGCCGGCAAAGGAGGAGATCAAGGGGAGGAGGCCGAGAAGGAGAGAGAATAATCGGGTCTAGCGGGTCAAGCGGGTTTGGCGGGTTCGGGTCGACCCGACTCATTTAATAATCGGGTCAAACGGGTCGACCTGATTACAACCCAAACCCGATTAGCCCAAACCCAGACCCGCTAACTTCGGGTCGGGTCGGGTCTGGCGGGTCGGGACCCGTCTGCCACCCCTAGGTAAAGAGATTGCTTGTCATGGAAGAAGTAATAAGTCGCCAACAACTTTGATAGTATTGTGCAAGACTCTGCATATAACATCTCCTTCCTACACCTCTTCAATATCGGTATTATCAGGTCAATCCAATTATAACTGACTCAAAACGGGTAAATTCTTTCAACCCGCATCAGTTCATTACTAGGTGTAATCAGTTCATTATTATAGTTGTTTTGTATCCGGTCTACTTAATAAACATTTAATCATTTTTCTAATACACATTCAACCCTTTTTTGGGGGGAATATAAGCCCGTAACTTGATACAAACGGGATTTGAAATTGAACCCCGCACGTCTTGTCTATTGCAAGGAAGCCTACCGACCCATTTAAGATTGGCTAAAAGTACAATCCGACCCACAAAACATGATAATTGCCTTTCACATGATATTAGTCTTCCAAGTTATGCTGCCCACATCTGCTCTCATCATAAATCATAATGACATAATGACTTTCTTATCAAAAAGGAAAAAAATAATCATAATGACTAATTTTAAGTAGTTTTTAGCTAAACCCATCAATATAACACAAAATAAAATTGATTAAGCAACTAAATAACCCAGATATTCCCCATTCATTACCAAAAGAAGGCAGAGAATTTAAATATTCCAAATAATGCAAGAGGATCAAGCCAAACTTCCAAGTCAACTTCCAATGTGACCGAGACTGCACACCAGCATTGGGTGTATATACAGATAAACTGTTTTGCTCAAGGCGATGGCGACCTCGCACCCCTCGAATGACCAAAACACCCTCCCACTTCACCTAACAAATTGTCCTCATTCAGCCCATACGATATGAGAACCAAGGGCATTTCGGGAATTGTTGCTCACCTTCCTTCCTTGCCGTTGGAGCAAGACAATTTCTATATTGTGAAACTCTCTATAAGAATTTATGTACTTGTATTCCCAAATTCTCCCACAATTCATTGGTTTTGAGCTTGAGCTCTTCTAACAGGTACAAACTCTTTGCATTCATTCTGCTATTTTTGTTCTTTACTTGCTTGCATTTTTCAATTGATTATTATCTTTATCATGATTCATCATTCATTAAAAAAGAAATTTATGCAAACTAATGTCTACATTTTCCTACCATACCCTGTTATTTCATATTTTATGATCGGTATATTTCAACATTGAGACATATTAACTATGTTCTAGCGTATTATTAACAAATATATGGAGTTTTCAATGTATCGAGTTAAAGATGCTCAACATCTCATAACATTTTATTTTATTTTAACTAAAACTTATCTATTATGATATTTTCATGGCGTAAAGGTTTCTTTGATGATAACATGTCATCATATGTAATTTATTCATCTTCCAAGGTAATCTGATAAAATTCTATAAACAGTTATTCACTAATAACATGTTTTTTCAGAATTCTCGTTGTTGATATGATCCCTATAAAATGTTTTTTCTACTTTGAAATCAATAACGAGGGGTTCTTAGACCTACTTGTAGTACAGTGCATGAAATCTAAACCAATTATAGTTGATAGTTGTGTAACTTGTGTTAGGGCTCAGGTCAATGTTTCTTTAGTTAGATTTAGAAAATTTGTTAGGACTTGTTAAAGACAAGAAGCAAGGAGAAGCTTCATGGCAAAGCTTTCAAACAAAGAGGTTGGGCTTTTTGCTTCATTGGTTTGAGTCCACTTTACTTCAGTTAAGAAGAAAGATAGGGTCTGGGCGACTTATTGATCAAAGGAGGGCTTGTTAGTAGACAGCGAGTGAGCAGCGAGCATAGGCTGAAAAGGAAAAATACAACATTTCAAGTAAATGCAAAATCAACGAGAATCTTTCATTTACTGAGTTCAATGTAAACAGCAATATTTTCATTTTTTTCTAAAGTATCAAAATTATGTTTCAAACAATTGATAAGCAAATAGATTATACCATCATTTTTAATTTTCAAACTTTTGCAGACGTTGACATTGTTCTAGCTCAGCGTCTATCTGTTTTTTCTTCGCACACATGAAAGACTTTTATATTACTTGTAAAAGAAATGTCCTTTGACTCTTTTTAGTCATTTTTATGCTTTTAAGTACTATAATTTTGTGTGGTATCCTTGACTGGTCAATTAGTTAATAGGTTTGCTTGCATCACATTTATTTATCTGATATTTTCTAGTTTCAACAATTCTGACAGACACTATTAGGTTCCCTTCTGCCCTTCTGCCAAGGCCTGAGTACAAATTTCCCCCTTTGTTATGGCCCCACATTGTATATAATTATTTTATATATGACTTCCTAAAATATATTATGTTCCTTTTTGACTGATAGATCATTCATAACCAAACGACAAAACGGTAGGAGGATAAATGGCATCTCTTACGCCAGGAGTACTCATAAAGCTTCTCAAGAACATAGATTCTAATGTTAAAATATGTGGAGAATACCGATCAATTCTTCTACAAGTGATTAGTATTGTACCTGCCATCACTGGCTCAGAGCTGTGGCCAGACCATGGATTCTTCATAAAAGTCTCAGATTCCTCGCATTCAACATATGTTTCTCTATCCAAAGATGATAACGAGCTGATCCTCACCAACAAATTGCAACTTGGGCAATTCATCTATGTTGAGAAGGTGGAGGCCGGAACTCCAGTCCCAGTTCTTGTGGGGGTTAGGCTGATACCTGGAAAAAACCCGTGCATTGGGAACCCCAAGGATCTAATGCATATGCTGGTGCCTTCAGACAATCTGGAAGCTCTGGATCATCAAAAGAACGCTGCAAAATCAAGTGAGTTGTCAGATGGAACAGAAAGAAGCCCAAAACAAAAGCTCGTTATCAAAGAGGAGAAAGTTTCTGTTGCCTCTAGATATCTGCAGGGTGTTTCTAATGTTGTCAGTGAAAAAGTTAATGGAACTGGGAATGTTGCTAAGCCAAACAAGAAGGTCAGCTCTCCAAAAGGAAATGAAGAGCCCAAACGTGAGGTATGCATGCCTTTGAATGCTAGTGATACATACAAATTGCAGAGCATGATTATTGTCAAGATGTGATCACAGTTGGATCATATGATTGTGATTTATGATTTAAACCGACCTTTCATTGTCTTTGGAGAGATCATGACATCACATAATGGATATATCCATGTCCCAAATTTGAAATGCTGGAACATTAAACAATGCACAACAGAACATAGTCTCAGCCTTATTATATCTATGGGGGGCTATTCAAAAATTCTCAACTCAATCACGAGCTATTAAAAACTCATAGAAATCAATAATTATTCATTGAAGTTTCATGATCAGAAAATGCCCACATGATTTTTTGGTAGTTGAGTATTGATTAATGATATTTGTAGTTGATGCTTTATTTTGTGTTCTTTCTCATGTTTAATTCCATGACAGTGATGCACTGACATTTCCATCTTTTTCCTCTCAAGTTCTCTCCTTCGCCAACATTCCCACAATCACCACATTCAAGTGATTCTGCTCAAACATTAATCAGTAGGGCATATGATATAGGCTTCATCATTCTCATAATCAACACATTCAGGTGATTCCGCCAAAACCTTAATCAGCATGCCATATGCTGATAATAAAGGCTTCATCATTCTCACAATCACCACATTCAAGCCATGCTAGCAGAACGTAAGCCTCATTACTGCATGAGACATCGCAATACATCTGAATGCAATTTCTAATCGGCATTGAACTATCTGAGAAGTATTTTTTTCTCTTAGTTTCAAAGATGTCCAACAACTTGCATTAATTCATCGGTTGCACTCTAAGATTTGATGGTGATCGTGTATTGCTAGCATTACAGGGACATCCTATTACTGCCTCTAACAATCAGAATGATGCGATAAAAGGAAGGAAAGAAGTTACATTAGGAGGCACGAAAGGGTCTCCAAATCCTGTAAAGAGCCCCTCTCCAAAAATTGCTCGTACTGTAAAGAAGGCAACACGCTCTAACTCGCACTCTTCTTCTAAGGGCAATAGTAAAAGAGTTGTGGATGCCATCTCTTGGGACTCCCTGCCTTCCACCCTTATCAAACCTGGGAAGGTATTTGATCAGCACAAGCCCTTTGCTCCTATGAAATTTTGCAATCTATGTACTGAAGATATTAAATTTGAAGCTCTTATGTTGTTTTACCGAAACTCTATAGCTCGGGAGGATTTTATGACCTTTTCACATGTATTTTCAGGGTTGTTTTCATTAAAAACTTATTAATGAAAAGCTAGGGACCTAAATAGTTCAACCGTTTACTCTATAAAAAAAAAAAGAAGCTATTTTGTTGTTTTTTGAACTAGAAAACTAATTGTTTTGAACTTTCTCTTAAATAAAAGAGTTTCTCTAACCAATGTACCGTTATTCTTCTCGCACTTCTCCAATCACTTCTTTTTTGCACTTCTTAACAGGAAATTATGAGGAGGAAAAATATAGCTTTTCTGGTAGTAGCTGAGGCTCAGAGAGAAGCAACTACAGCTGCAGCTGTTCTAAAGGGGCTCAGGTTAGCATGACTTGCAATTTTTGGGTATAAGAGCATGAATGCTACTGACATCTATTTTGAAGTTGCAAGGATCTCATTCACTGTATGAGCATCCACCACCAACACCTATACTATATCCAAGCAACACAACATATTGCTCATAAGTTCCACAGCAAATTGCACAATAAGAATAAAATCTAAGTCCTTTTTTTCTTCATGGACCTCTTTTCTTATTGTTATGATATTTCGCCAGCTTATTTGCTGATCTCCGCAAGTCTGCTACCAAAGAGAATCCCCATGTTTCCCTCACCAAATTCTTCTCACTTCAGAAGCTCTTGCAACAACCATACATCACAACTCAGGAAGCTAACTTCTCCCAGATCCCTAAGGAATCAGCACCTTCTGAAAGAGAGGAACATAGCAGGAAAAATCCACTATCTAACATTAGAAATGCTCTAAATCCTCTGAGACCCTCTGAGGAATCCTATGGAAATGAAAAGCTAGAGTGGGCAAAAGCAAATGGTATCAAGGAGATTAATGAAGTGCTGGCTACTCTCCGAAAGGAATCAAACTTCTGGTTCTTGAGTTTTTTAGAAAGTGCTCTTGATACCGGTTTCCAAGCCAATGCCAACATGAAAAAGAGCGCAAAAGACCGAATTAGTGCACAAGCAAAGGAAACAGATGATGAAATTGCAGCCACGTTGTCACAGCTCAAGCAAGCAAGTGATTGGTTAGATCAAGTGAAAAGTGAGGCAGCACATGACATGGTAGAAATATCAGATACTGTTGATCGGCTAAAGCAGAAGATTTACGCTTGCTTACTGGGCCATATGGAATCTGCCGCATCAGCACTTGAGAATCGAAGCAATTGAGGGTGATATTCTTCTCAAAAGTATGAAGAAAAAAAAGATGATCATATTCAACTCTTGAAGTAAACCAAATCTCAGAACTTTCCATATTTATAACCAGCTTGAAGAGCCTTATGTATGGTCAGAAACTTTTTTTAGAGTTTCAAACATAACAGGCTTTAAGAGAGTACTGTGATGACAAGTGAAATATTGCACAAGATTTATACAGAAGGCTACTAGTTGAAAGCTTGGTCACCAACTTAATACAAGAGAAGGATGTTTTATTTATGATGATGTACACAGTAAATATCTGTAATGGTGTCTGTAAGTTTATCTTTCTAGTTCCAGTTGAATAAGAGGGTAACTGCTGTTCATTCTTTCTCTGTCTCTAGTAGAGTAGTAGGTAATATTCTCATAACTAAGAAATCCGTGATATCTTTCATAAAGAATTCATCTAAAATGAGGAGGTCAGCCATCTGTTCATTAATACATAAATATTGTAAATGGTTTTTTTTACTCCACTATGAGGGTGACAATCTTATGCTTTAGTCCTTTTTGCTTGGTTTAAATTTTATAAGGGCTTAAAAATTTAAACTTGTACAAGGTAGGTTAATCATAGGCCAGGTTCTAACAGTCGTAAATAATATTTATCATCACCTATTATTTATTGGCTACTTTTTATTTTCTTTTACTTTTAGTTAGCTAGCTCTCATGTTTGTTCAATACAATGTTGACTTAATGATCATAGGCTTCCAATGACTTGTTAGACTGTAGAACCCCTACACTAATAAAAAGTATAACAATACACTCTAGGAAATTTCAGGGACACTTCAAAATGATAATTGATCCTGATAATTTCACAACCAGAAGAAAGGTACCAATGCACCTTAATTGATAAAATCAGGATATGAACACAATTGCCGACAATGACAAACAGGAAATATATAAAAGAGATAAGGTGTATATTAAGAATATAGCAGGCCTAGGCCATCCAAATCTGCGATAAAATGATCTATTATGATCTGTGCTTCATAAAACCCATGTGGACAATTTTTTTTTTCAAGTGGTTCAAGAACTCCCAACATATGCATCATTTGACCTCAAATCGAACGGCTTTAAGGCTGTTTGGATTCAAGGAAGTGGGCGGATGTGAGGAAATGGGAAGTGTCATTTCCCACTTCCGTTGTCCATTCAAACACCGGAAAAAAATGGAAAACCCCATTTTCCTTCTCTTTTCCCTTTTACACAACCATTTCCTCACGTCATGTAAATCTCATTTGTAATAAGTTGTAGCTCAAAACAGTTAATTTTGTGCTCATATAAATCTTACTTGCGTTCTAATTACAGTCCAAATTGTTTTTTCATAATTAATTTTTATTTTAATATTCTTTTACGGTCAACTTTGTGGTCAACCTTTCCACTTTCACTTTCACATTACCAACAAAATACGGGAAAAGACATTATACTTTTTCAATTACACTTCCCAGCTACTATCCAAACACCGAAAAAAAAACACAAATTCTCATTTTGAAAAAAGAATCTTACTTGCTACTTCCTCACTTCCACCCACTTCCAGCATCCAAACAGCCCCTAAGAGGAAAATGAGAGAAAGGAAAGTAAAAGGAAAAGAAAAGAAATTAAATCTATTTTTATAGTTTCGTTACTTAGAAAGAGAAAGAGAAAAGTAAACAAAAAGAGGCAAAAAATTACTCATAAAGTAGCATGGTTTAGGAGCGTCGAATTAGTAGCTCTATGCAACACTCCTCTTCCTCAGTGCATTTTCTCTCGCTTTCACTATGTTTGAGAAGAGAAAAGTGAAAATAAAATTTTGCTTGATATCTTCATTCATTTTCTTCTCCTTTCCTTTCCTTTCCTTTCCTTCTTAGTTTCTTTCACAACCAAATAAGAAAAATGATTCTCCTCCCAATTTTCTTTTCCTTTCCCACATATTCTTTCAAACTAGACACAGTCTAAGGGTCTTAAAAGAAGTCACTAGGTTTTCTCAATCCATATGTTCTTAAGTTTTAAATCTCTTGACCTTTGGTCTGTATGAGTTCTAGAACATGCACATCATAGTAAACAATTATAATCACCAAGTAGCAGGCCGTCATATATCTCTTTAGGTGCATGTAAACTCTTGCAAAACTCGAATAAGGGTACACCCGTCTTTGAGAATAAGATCTTTCCGGCGTAGCATCCATTGGTATAGTGACATCTTAAGCATAAACTAGTTCCTGGTTTCATTCGGAATTGCTAACGACCAACGATTTTGGGACAACAGGCATAAATTAATACCAAGTAAATTTTTGTGTTTTTTTTTAGGGTTAAATTTTTGGGTGTTTGGCATGTATTAGAGAAAAAAACAAAAACAAAAGTCCTTATATTCTCTTCTTCCATTTTCGTTACAGAGTTTTTGTGTAGTGTACACTTTCTCCATAGCATACAACTACAAGACCCTTTAATTTTTCTTCAACCTGAAACAATGGGGAAACTTCCACCCAATCTCATTAAAGATGATACAATGAAACAAAACTAAAAGGGCAATTTTCATATATTGTCACATTTTTGGGTTTATATACTCACAACTAAATCATAAGCCTCACATCTTCCTGTTATTTTTTTTATCTCAAAAAAAAAAAAAAATTGCACCATTTGCGATTCCAACATATCAAAAGACCTAATAAAGAGCTTGATTTAATTATTAAAAGAGAATCGAGAAATGTTACATACTCGTTTCTTCAACTTCCGCTCCCGCTCCGCCTCTCATCTACAGAACTCCAGAAGGATGTCGCGCCGCCGCAACCACCACCGATCCTTCTCTCGGCCAATGTTTATTTTCTTTTCTGGGCCGTTTGACCTGGAGCGTGATGGGTCATGGGCCTCTTTGAAAATAAGGATTGGGCTCAGCTTTGAATTGGGCGCTCTAAATTGGCACCCACCCAAGGGTCCAGTAAAACTACTGATTACGAATTGGATTTGAGTTCAAATTCCCTCCTTTAGGCTGCCATGTGCACTGCACGTGCGACTCCACACTACTTATTTTGACTCCAAAATTTCTCAAAGGAAAAGAAAAAACTCACAGTTAAGCACCTAAGCATATCCAAATCGATGGCAAATTCAAATTTTCTGAATTAGTTAGCAAAATTGGAATACTCGTGTGCGGTCCCTGTATCAGAAATCAGAATAATAGCTGTTTCGTCACGCTACGTCCATCTCCATCTAGTTGCACATCTATACATACGTCTGCCTGCCTGACTCCTAACTTGTTCTACCTCCGAACGCAACCATCTCTCATTGATGACGGAGCCATATATGGCTATTAATTGAGCCCTATCTTTGCAAGTGGAACACAAATGGTCCCCGGCCGCACGAGCACTACCCGTGTCGTGTACGAACGGCACCGCCACCGCCAACGCCCTCGCCCTCGCCCGGCTCTCCCCATGCATCCAGATCAATATCCATCGGCGGTCCATGCACCGTCGAGAGCGGGCCCCCCTCATAATTAGTTGACATGTGAGGAAGTGAAGGACCAGTTAGGCTCAACTCATCCATTGGCACAACATCCCCGTTTGTGGGCGCGCGCACGACGTGCGTTCAAGCGGTCGATGGGACTCTTTCATGGCTTATTACGTGCTAGACGCAAGAATTTGATGTAAATTTGTATGAAGACAAACTGCTATAATGGTCAGTAGAATTTATGTGCTTTTGGAAACTTATGAGAACATATGTAGTGTGCTAGAGCGAGCACGATCATCTCTCCAGTCTATGATTTTCTTCATTAATAGAATACGGCATTCAAAAGGTTGTTGTCTTTGGAATAACTTGACATTCATGAGTTTTGTTTGGCAAACTCAGTTTGACCGTCATAAGCTTGGAGATCGAAGCAGGAACGGTGAATTTATAAAAAAATAATTAAATTAAATTAAATTTTACATATTAATAAGAAATAGTAAAGCCTTCTATATATTTTTATATAGCGTGCCTTTCTCCTCGATTAAGCCGCTAGCTCAGTTTCTGAATCGAAGCATGGAGACATGAAAGAGATTATGAGATTGTAAGATTTTACATTAATGTTGGCCTATGGTGTAAATGGTGCTTAGATAAGTTAAAATTTAGAGCTAAATAGAAATATCTTTGGTTTGATCAAAGTAATTATGACAGTTAACTCTTTTGTTCAGAGTCTTAGAAATTCCATCGGGATTGGCCATCCGACCCGACCGGCAAGCCAACAGTATCTTTGGACATCTAGAAGCTTCTAGAGAAGTACAATTATATCAAATTACTCTAATTGCTTGTGGTAGCTCAAGTGGTGAAAAAATGGCTTAATGAAAATGGTCCACACCCAAAAACAAAATAAAATAAAATAAAATTTAATTTAATTTTTTAAAAATAAAAAACTTTCATAGTTGAAAGAGGATGGGGGAGGGACCAGTCTACTTGGGGCCTAATAGAGACGAGGACTGAGAACCCTCATATCAATAATAATGCAATTATGTACTCAATAAATGAGTAGTAAATACAGACTAAATGGTGCTTTTATCATCTTGGTGGGCCCCGGGCTTCGCATGCCGCTGCCGAGCTGGTGCCTTCCGCTTTGTCCTCTTGCGGCGTCCCACGTGGCGCCTCGCCTCTTATTAGAGGTTCAGAGCTGGACACGTGGACAGAAGATGAGATGGCAGCCGTTCATCACTGACGGTCAACATCAGGGGTGGGTGGGCCGGGTCCACAGGAGGGGAGGAGGGGCTCGTGGTCCCCACCTCACCGCTCTCTCAAGGGGACCAAAGATCAGTCAGAGTGCGGCTTTATTTGTTAGAGAAATTCCCTAAATGCCCTCTAGCATGTATGCGGGAGAGGTTGCGTCACGCGTGTACCTGAGTCCGTAGAGAAAAACTATAGGAGAAATATAGATATTTACTAACAAAAAGAAAGGAAATAAGGAGAGTAAAAAAAAAAAAACACCTAAGAAAAGAAAATATAGTTAAGACTTCTCGTTATCTAATTTTCACGTCTGTACAACTTAACTGGGCTGTATAGACTCTTGAAATGTTAATGTTAACGGATTCTCCATACAGTGCCTTTTCTTTTTATTTTTTAAGTTTTTTTTTCAAAATTCTTTAGTTTTTTTATTTGGTTAAAGCTTCCTTTTGAATTCTTTCAAGCTTAGATTCGGACAGAGAAAACAAGAAAGAAAAAGAACGATCCCGAACAAGTCACACGATAATAAAGATTTTTTTCTCTTTATATGATTTGATTTCTGCTTGTATTCTTTTAGAACTAACGCAGCTGAAGGGAAAAAAATAAAGAAAACACGGGGAAGAAAGAAAAATGAGGATTCTTGATTATTGTGCGAGTTACACTAGGGACCTGTTTGGTTAAGGGTGGCAGTGAGGAAGTGGTAATAACTTCATTTGAAACTTGAGAATTGGTTAGTGAGTTTTTCGGTATTTGAATATTGTTAGTAAGTGTGATTTGAAAAATGTAATGTCTTTTCCGGTGTTTGGATGGTAATGTGGAAGTGAAAGTGAAAAAGTTGACCTCAAAATAATATTAAAATAAAAATTAATTAAGAAAAATAAAAAATAGACTGTAATTAGAATGCAAGTAAGATTTACATGATCAAAAAATTAACTGTTATGTGTTACAATTTATTACAAATGAGATTCATGACCACAAAATTAACTCTAACACTCTGGAAGTGAGGAAATGCTGTGCAAAAGAAAAAAGAGAAAAGGAAAATGGGTTTTCTTATTTTCTTTTTTTGGTGTTTGGATAGATAGAAAAGTGAGTAATAATACTTCTTCATTTCCTTACTTCCGCCCACTTCCTTGCAACCAAACACGCCCTAAAATCCAAGAATTCCAAAAAACTTTTGATCAAGACAAATGTGTATAGCTAAGCATCGGGCCATGCGGTGCGGTTTTTCTTAAAAAAAAATTCAAATTGTACGCTAATCGAACAATGCCCCTAACCGTATCGAACGGAATCGATTTCAATCCAACCCAAACTCAAATCGCATCGGATTTTACGTTGCGGTTTCGATTCGAATAGGGATGTCAATTGGGTTATGCCCGGCCAAACCCGACTCGGGTACGGCGTCCTAAGGGTCGGGCTGTGTCCAGCCCGCCGGGCAATAGGCGGGCGGCCCAGTCCAGGTTCCAAATATAGAACCCGGGTATGGCCCAAGTGTTGGCCCGAAGGCCCATCACTCTAGTTTTGATGATGATCAACTCATGTAGTTATAGTACTAATGATCTTGTGTTTAATTAGTGACAGATTTATGATCAAGATCTTAGTAGGTGCATAGCTTCAACAAAGGATTTAAAGTCAAGTTTTGGAGCTAACACGGTTTGATTCAAGAGCTTGTGCATCAAGACCACATCAAGTACTCAAGAGGAGTCTAGCTCTATGGATCGTGTTTGAACCAAGTCAAGAAGATGAGAAGACTTCAAGTGAAGACTTCAAGAAGATGAAGACTTGTGTCTAAGTTTGTTTTTGTAAGATTTTGTTTTAGATAAAATGTAAAGAATAGAATAGTTGATGGATTGCTCAAGTACGTATACACACACACTCTTAATAGTTTTGTTTTTACAAAAGATTTTCTTTTAGAAAAATACATGCTTGGTTTTTGGTATTCTAGTTTATATGTTTTATCCAAAACCATGTTTAGAGCTTAATGTCAAAAACATAGATATTTCACCATGTTTGTGTTGTGGATCATATCCATACACTCTATGCTTCAAATAAGTTTAAATATCTTGTTTTTGTATTTGGAGAAGTTTTGGAAAACAAGTTTTAGAAAAATCAAGTTTTGAAAAATACTGTTTTTCATTTGAGCCAATATTTCTAACTTACAAAAATAGTCCAAATCATTTGTAACATGCCTTGATTTTGTGCAAGCATGTTTGTTTATCAAAGTATATTGGTAAAACTATTTTTGTAGATTTTTTCTATATTTTATGGGATTTTATTTAAGCCAAAAAGACCTAGTTTTTAATCCCTTAACTATGTTTCCTGGCTTCAGCCGGTCGACCGGGACGGTCGACCGCAGCTTGAAGTCGGCCGACCGTCACGGCCGACCGACGTGCACAGACGTGCACGCCAGTTCTGGCAGGAGGGCCGGTCGACCGACCCGGTCGACCGTCCAGAGAGCTCTGCTCTCTGGAAAGGCCCCGGTCGACCGGACAGAGAGACTTGCTCTCTGTATCCTGGCCTCGGTCGACCGATGGCACAACGGTCTGAAATATGACCGTTGGCCGGTCGACCGGGCGGTCGACCGACAGTTCTGTCAGGCCTCCAACGGCTAGTTTTTGGAGCCCTATAAATTGGGCCATTTGGGGGCTGTTTTCTCTAAGATTTAAAGAATATTTTTGGGCTAATTTTTCCCATTCTTTTCAGTGGTTATATCCACAAGTTTGAGAGCAAATATTTTCTATCAAAAGGGGAGTTTTTATCAAGAGTGTTAAAAGTGATTCTTTGAGTTTTCCTTCACCATTTCAATCCTTATTTTCTCACACAACACTTGAGCTATCAATTGCTATATCTACCTATAGGAGTTTGTTGTGAGAGGATTTTAGGTGATCAAGTGTTGTGATTATCAAAGTTCTACTTTGTACTTTGAGGAGGCGGACGTGTGTGTTCGCATTGTTTCGGGTCCTAGCGGGGACTCGGTGTTTCGAGTTCGGGTGCGAACTTGTTGTTTGAGGTGCGGCCTCGGCGAGCCGGTGGGCTTGCGGTGTGTACGGACTAGGGAGTCCAAGAGCTTGTAGGTGTTGCGGCACCGAGTGATCCGGTGGGATCGATTATAGTGGAAATCCTTCGTGTGTCGAAGGCGGGGATGTAGAGCAAGTGTGCTCAAACCTCGAAACAAATCCCTTGTGTTTGCGATTGCTCACTCTCTCTCTCTCTCTCTCTCTCTCTCTCTCTTTGTCTCTTGTTTATATCTTGCATTCCTTTATTGTGTTTATCTTTATATGCATGATATACTTGTGTGCTTAATTGTTATACTTGCTTGGGTTTGTTTGCTAACACTTATATTTAACCAAGAGAGCCAACGCGACACCTCAACCCTTATCTCGGGGAATCTAGAGGAGTTAGTCCAGAGCCCTTCACGGGAAATTCGGCTACACTCTTGTGTTATACGTGGTGTTTAGTTTGTTTAGGTCATAATAGTTTTTACTTCCGCATTATTTGGCATTTAGTGACCATTAGATTAGCCATCACTTATTCACGCTCTCTAGGTGATCCTACACCAAGGCCTAGTTGCCCCCACCCCGGGCCAGCCCGTGTCGGCCCGCCAATAAAAAAAATTAAAAAACTTAAAAAATTCAAAATTTTCTTAAAAATTCAAAAAATTTACTTATTCAAGTTGTGATAAAATTAGTAAAGAATATTAGAAGGCGTGGAATGAAAATAATTTTTTATTAATGATCTAATAAAATAGATAATCGATACAAATACAATTGAAGTATAAATTAAAATTTTTTTAAGTATCATTAATACATAAAAAAGTACAAGTCTCCATTCTTCATACATTGTATCAATTATAAATAAAATAAATACATGTTTTCATTCATCTTCTAGGGAGTCTGCTGGAGAATCTTCGATGAAATTGTCAATTATTTTATTTTGACTTCTCTTTTTCGCATCCAACTAATCTTTCCTGCATATGGTCATCTCGATCGCTTTCGATGCTAGATGGTTCCTTGTATCAGTCGGTACTTGACCACTTATACTAAAAGCAGACTCCAAAGTTATTGTAGATACCGGAGGAGTTTGTAAATCATGTGTCATGATGGAAAGCACAAAATAACTTGATGCTTGTGATATTCACCATGCCAAAATATCAAAATTTTCAAATCCCGAATCATGATCGATCTAGGAGTCAAGCACATTGTATATAACAATGAAGTTCATTAAAAAGTCAGAAGTTCTAGATTTCTTAGAAGTTGATAAAAGACCAGAAAATAATGAATTTCTACTACTAGAGGCTGAAAAACTTTGAGATGAAGAAGATTATTTGTTCATGTAAGTAGTTTTATAAAATCATATAACTTGTTTACAGAGGAATCAATGTATGCTCCCATCAGGATAGAACTATCTTCATAGTTCATCCTTTCATAAAACTTTTCAAGTAAAAATTTACATCCATTAAATTTAATCATAGGAGTCATAATATCAACAAAATAAAAGATATAAGGAAATTCTTTAAAATATTTATTAAAATTTTCTCCATGTGAGTAATAATATCTCGAATAGAGTCAAAATTTCTACATTTAGAAAATATTTCATTTATTTCAGTTAACTCATAAAATATTATATTTGTCGCTGAATAATAAATACCAGAAAATAATTTTGTTATTTTTCAAATCTTTTTAAAAATTCACAAATCCTTTCACAAATTTTGCATTCCTCATCGGAAATAAAACAGTTAGGCAATTTACAGAAATAAACCTATTTATTGCCTCCTTATAAGGAATAGTTTTACTCAACATATTGTGTGCTGCTTCCAATGAGTTCTTACATCTTGAGATAATTTTTAGCAGGTAACTCTAAGGCGGAACAAATTGGTCTGAAGATTTACCTTCTTGGGCCGCTACTTTTAATAAATATAATAACATCTCTTAATTTTTGAAAATAATTACTAATTATGTTCAAATCATATTGCACATACAAGTTAATAATATGACAAACACATCGAATACGAAAAAAATTTCCATTCAAAATGGGTTTTAAATAATTTTTCAAAATCTCAATTGTTGCAGTATTTTCGTTAGCATTATCAAATTTGAAACAGTAAAAATTTTAGAATCAATTTATATTCTCTAGCAACACGTATTATAATCTCACTAAGATTTAAAGCATTATGAGGGTGAGGAAACTTTTTAAAATCGGTAATTTTTTTATTTAAAACTCAGACTGAATCAATAAAATATGCAGTAATAATAATATAATGGTAGTCATTAGAGGCTTCTCAACATTCAGAAGTGAGTACAATTTTATGGGGCAAAGATGATAAAACTACAACTAATTTTTTTTTTTCTTCAAATTCTTTAAACATTTCTGATGTTATAGTGTTTTTACTGACCGACTCATAACCAGGAGTACGAGTGGTTCTAATATAATTTGTAAATGCAACATTTTTAGTCATACTAAAAGAATGTTCAGACCGAATAAGATATTTCACTAATTTTATTTTGCATGTTACACGATTAAAACTAAAAGTACCTAATGTGCCACTCAAAGTGCTAATTTGGGTTTATCGTGGTTGGTGTACGAGGTGTTTGCTCTTAATATGTTAGGCAACTGAGTCAGTTCCCGCATTT
Organism: Agave tequilana; assembly: GCA_038442645.1. Taxonomy (NCBI): domain Eukaryota; kingdom Viridiplantae; phylum Streptophyta; class Magnoliopsida; order Asparagales; family Asparagaceae; genus Agave; species Agave tequilana. The sequence goes on along the minus strand of JAVJIF010026981.1, from coordinate 19,018 downwards.
TTGGGAAAAGAATATGAAACATCTGGGTACAGCTTGTATTGAGCCCTCCTAACTCCATTAACAATTATTTTATTAAAATATTTCCAAACTCCAAATTTAAGAATTGTGGAGGTAGTTGATACTCTAGGAGAACTAATCGGTATATGAGGAACAGTGCTAGGCACGTTAAAAGAAGTATTAAAATATGCGCATAGTGTAAGTTGTGTGAATGAAGTTTATGAAGTGTCGGCATATTTAGGGCCTCCCACGTATCATTGCTAATATTAAAATTACCATGAAATGTAGAACCAGAAGCTTGATTAGAATTGACACATTTTTTTACTAGTTTCTAATTTTATAAGAATATAAATACCTGATTGAATAGCTTGTAGAGAGAGCTTGAAGACCTTGTAGAAAGAGCTTGGAGAGCTTGTAGAGAGAGAAAACTTGTAGAGCTTGAGGACTTGAGGCTCGAGAGCTTGTAGAGAGACGTTGGAGAACTTGTAGAGAGTAAAAGAGAACTTATAAAGTTTGAGGAAGATGAAGAGGAGTAGTTTTTGTTGTGTGAAATGAAGTGGGGAAGTTGAGGTATTTATAGAGGAGAAGTGGCGTATTTTTTTCAATTTTTTTGCAAAAAACACAAAAAACAAAGTATATACCCGTTAGGGGGGTATTTGCAAAAAAAATTTTGAAAAACCCTTCCAACGGCTATAACATCCGCTGAGATAGGGGGTGTATTTGCAAATAAAAAATTGCAAATACCCCATTGTAATGGCTCTAATAGCCGCTGGGCCAGGCCGGGCTAGAGCCGTTGGGAGTAGGGATTTGGGTTGGGTTGCACCGGCCAGGGGGCCGTGCCGGCGCCTGAACCAGAGCTTGGCACGACCCACCGTGCCGTGGGCCGCCTACTAGCGGACCCGGGGTCGGCCCGGAATATCCCCTGACCTGGGCTGGGCCGTGCCCGGGCTACCCTAAGCTGTGCCCGTGCGAGCTGTCAGACTGGTCCTGCCCAGTTGACATCCCTAGATTCAAATTCACCTATTTATCACAATGATAACTGAACAAACCCAGAGGAGCAACCGAATTTAACGCAGACCCATCGCGCATTAAAGAGTAATAGTTATGGGCCTATGGCGCCTCATTTACCTCTAAACAAGCAATAAAACACCAAAAAAAACTAGATTATTCATTTTTAATTTTATTGGAGAGTTTTATCGAAATAGTCCTCATCCTCGGGTTCGGTTCATGTGTGTGAGCCACACACACATACAATAAGAGGGCCAATCCGACGTTGACACGTGGAGTGATCTATTTATAATATGTTATTTGTGTGGGCCTCACTTACATATTATAAGGGATTATAAGAGGACCAGTCCACGTGTCAACGTCGGATTGGCCCTCTTATTGTATATGTGTGTGACTCACATACATGAACCGAACCCCTCGTCCTCATCCACCGTGGCCCCCCACTAATAAATTCCGGGTGTGTGGGCCCAACAAGCCTGCAGCACAACAGAGATTAAAATTTGAGAAGACGAGGGAGAGATTATTAGTTGGAATTTTTTTTGGGGAGAACGAGTGCCATTTGCTCTCCTCTTCTTCAGAGTGACAGGAGAAGTGATGAGGAAAGAAAGGAAGGGATTGGTGGGAACACAAGAGGCGTCTCAGAGACAAAAGGACAGCCATGCCCGCCTGAGTTTGGTATTATCCTCTTCTTTTCATTTTTTCCCTTCTCCTTTTCTATTTAATAAACAGATAAATACATGAAATAAATAAAAATAGGGCTGTCCTCTGTTTTTTTTTTTTAAAAAAAATCTTTTTATCCTTTTTCATGTTTATGAATTATGACTGTGTAAGATCCATTTCTTCCATGGGTGCTTACTTTAATTTTCCTTAGCAAAGTCTCTCACTGCGGCACAGGATAAGAATGGCAGCAGCCCATGAGGATAGAACCATTGATAACTTGTTACATCTCCCATTTGTTTTATTAGGAACTTAATTTTTCCTCATGATCAGGAATCATATACGAGATTTTATGTTTTTTGCCCCCTCATTTTGTTTGTGATTTCTCTGACAATTTGCTATTGTCTCTATAGTCATTTGGAGATTTCTTTTAAGAGATGATAGTGCTAGGAATTTTTGTTTCAATGATAAACAAATTTAGGGTTTTTTTTGTCCACCCCTTACACTAGCATTGCCCTAAATTTCCTAACTGAAGTGTGGAGTAAGGCTGAATGTTGATTTTACACTAATCGAAGAACTATCCTCTCTAATGGATGATATATTATTAGTATCATCTCATTAAGAATCAGTTAAAGAAACGCGATTGATAATTGAGAACCATGAACAATACAAATACAACTTGTAGTATAAGTTTACTCCCAACATATCATCTTCCTTTGGTCACTATTAAGGATACGAGATATACGAAATGTTACATGTATGCGGGTACAAAAAACAAAATCTAGGATAAGGATATGTTATGAATACGACGTCAATTAAAATTATGTGTATGTATGTGGGTTAATGTTTGTTATCTATAACACAGGTATAAGTCTTAGAAAGCACAACTCAAGTAATATGTAATATTTTCAAATTATGTAAATCAATAGTTGGAACCATCATTATTCCTCATTAAGAACTTTGCAAATTATGAAAATATATATTTATAAAAGTAGAATCGTGAACTTGTCATTAATGATTAGAACTTTAACTTTGGGCCAATTTGGTAGGAAAAATGGAAAGAAGAAAACTAAAATTGTCAACTTTCCTTGGAATGAGGAGAACCCAAAAGTGAGACCTACAATGAGACCTATGACCTTTTCCTTTAGCAGCCACATTTGGCTCTCCAGGAAAAAGCTACTTTGAAACCCTCTCTTCGATTTTCTTTTCACTTCTCATTATTACTCAGTGGAAATCTTATTAGAGAATCATTAAAAATAATTAAAAGAATATGGTTGTTCAGATTTCCTCCGCTTTTTTGAGTATTTTAGGTGAAAATCTGACTGCGAAAAATCCTATGCCGCAGCCCTTTTCTCCCAAACACGCCTCTATGCTACCAACACATTTTTGAGATAAAAGGAAGAGGAGTATTTGCACCTTCTTCCCTTTTCCATACCATCAAACTGGTCTTATCTGGTCTCAAACACACTTAATTTGGATACAAACACATTAGTTTGGGATACCCCATAAATATAAGATATATCAAAAGGGGTATCTAATAAGTATCCTCAAATATTTGAATATCTAAGTATTAGATGGATGTGCATATCTCTTTATCAAGTATCCGTGCAACATGGTCATCCCCATCAAAATATCTCTCTTTAATGCTCTATTCTATATAAGGGTTTAACCCATTATAATTCACATCCAATCTTGGCCTTGTGCCCAGCATGGTGCAATATATTAGTTCTTTTACCTCCCATCTCAATCTTGCGGGGTAACCCCACATACCTATTCATATTTCAAAACCATCAACATAGTGTTCCCCCTTAATCTAGATAAAATTAAGCAAATCTCTCAGCAATATGCTTATAAGATATCATGTGAATTTGCTTTATATACAAAAATAATTTACTACAAGGAACAATATTAAAAGGGGCTAGCATTCAAATCCTGAAAAAGGCATGCCAATGCACCAATATTAAAAAAAAAAAAAAGTTAACAAAGGGACTACAAAGGTTAATAAAATACAAGTTTATAAATGAAATTCCAAATTATGTAATTACTTGAATAATTCTTAACCATTTATCTATAAAGTAGAGAATGCCACACATGCATCCACAATTCATTGTAATCTTCAACTGTTAGAAAGTAAGGAAAAAAAACACTTTATCTAAAGGCATAAGCATACGAGTGAAATGGTTTTCTGATATGGTATCAAAGCACTACAAGAGGTCAAGGTCCTTGGTTTTAATCTCATCATTTGCAGTCCAAAATATATTTATTTTGCCCATCATATTTTGTTCTTCCTTGGCAAACGAGTCATGTTTACCCTAGGTCTTTCCACGTGGCCAAAGGGTCCATGTGAGGGTGTTACATGTTAAGATAATTTTTTACCCAACAACCTAGCAACTTAAGGTTTTGAATAAACTGGTTTTCTGATAATTATTAATTTAAATTCTTAATATCGAGCATTTGTTTGATATGTTTTTAGACACATAATACATTTTGGGTAACATCCAAAGGTGTATCTCACATGCATCCACAAAGCAGTGTGTTGGGGTTCACAATTGAGACATGATTCTCGAGACTGGCTCCCTTTTTGCTTACAGAATTTGATATGCAGTCTAATCTTGGTTTAAGGGTGACACTCATCATGCATGCTCTTACATGATATTTTAGGTGCCAATAGCTAGTACTGAAAGAAACTATTATGTCAAATATAGTTCCTATAAACTAGACATTGTTAAAATATCTTCCGTTTCTTACTTACCAGGTTATTATTAGAAATTTGATTAAACCCAATTAGAGAATATCTCCACTTTCCTTCTTAACAGGTATTATGATGTGAGACCTCAATAACCTATAATGGATGTCGGTGTATAGATCTCATTGTCACAAACTCAATATCTCAAAAATTAGCTGAAACAGAGGTCAGATGAGTGAGTTATAATCCGAACAAGTCAGCTTGCAAGTGGCTGTGGCTGAATTCTGCTTACGCGAATTTATTTTCTGCCTGATTTTGGTGGCGTGGGAAAGGTTGGATGACTTCGGCTTCAATAGCGAAGAAGAGGGGTAAAGTGGGCATCGAGATCGGCTGTAAGCGTGGAGAAAGAGGGATTTGGCAGCACTTTTAGAGAGAGAAAAGAAATTTGTTGTAGAGAGGTTGAGAAAGGAAAAATAGAATTATAGTAATCAATAAATCAATTAGGGCATTTCATCACTAATCATGATTTAATAGATCACCACTATTAGAAAGATGATTCATGATCTATAGCAAACTCATAAATAGAATAACAAATTTTCATTAATTTCATTACATATTGAAAAAGTGAATACATGAGGCCTTTATATAAACTACAAAATTATACTATCTTACTTCTATTTGGATTACATAATCAAACACTTAAAAGAAATCAAAAGTCTAAAAAAAAGAGAAAACTACATAAAAAGAAAACTTAGATGAAAAAATCAGAAATTCTATTACAATTTTGATTACTAAAAACCAAAATTAAGAAATAGGAATCCTATTACAAAACTTCTTCTTGAACCAATAGAATTTGCTTCTTGGAACTAAATTGTTGTGGTGTGCTTGACCATGGTTTTGAATTGTTCTTCGACGGCTTTGACTTTATGATGTTCGCATCTTATTATTTAGAAATTTGGTTAAAACCCAATTAGAGAGGTGTTCACTTAGATGGAGTAGTTAGTAAGATTGAAACCGGTTTGACCTAAAAGGGAAACCCCTGATGAAGTTTTTGGTCCAATCATATATATATATATATATATATATATATATATATATATATATAGAGAGAGAGAGAGAGAGAGAGAGAACCTTGGATCCTTTGTGAAGAATTTGAGCATGAATCCTTCCACTCAAATTCAGTGCTACAATGTTCAAATACAAGATTCGCTCCGTTGAAGTTGATCTACATTATTTAAAGTAATTAAATTAAAAAAATAAGTGTTTTGAATATTTTTTGCTTATTCATTAAGTAGGCACAAAATGAACAGCTGAAATAATGAGTTGATTAGTTTAAAAGTGTAGAATATTTAAAACCTAACAAAAGTTAGTGTGTGAGGGTTTTTAAATATTTAGATCATGATCAAATGGTCGAATTGAGAATTTGTATGTCTAAAGTCATAGATCTAAATAATATGCTACTTTCAGTCGTTCATTTTGTGTCTACTTGATGCATAGACAAGCAAACTATAAAACACTTAATTTTTTATTTTTTACTTTAAATAATGTAGATCAATTCCAACGAAGTGATTTTGTATTTGAATGATGTAGTATTGAATTTGAGCAGGAATGATTCATGTTCAAATCTTTCTGGAAGTAGCTCTCTCTCTCCGTGTGTGTGTATGTATATAGAGAGAGAGACTTGTGTAGTTCCGGAAGGATTACTATACTAAATGCAAGACACATATATGAAGAGTTATTTCATTTAACAAGTCCATCACCTCTTTCTCCAACTCCCCTAGTTCCTTGGGAAATGCCTCTCTTTTCCCCTAATTCACCAGAGAGTGTTCCGCTATGGACTAGATCAATGTTTGCAAATTTTAGAATATGCTTAGAATAATAGTTTGCTACCAGAATAATTACACTAGGGTTTATTTGCAATGAGTTAAAAAGCACTGAACTACTATACACAAAGCAACTTCAAGCTAACGTGCCAAATACCTATGCAGAATTCATTGGCGAGTAGCCTTTGCACCACCCTATCAATCTTGACACCCTACCAAGTGTATATGTTTTGAAATAACTTATATCTTGTTCATTAGAACCATAAATATGAGTTCCTCTAGGCTCCAGCTACTAGTCTTGAGATCATAGACTATTTACTTTCCCATGTGCATTTTCTTTTATAAATAATTTTGGTGAGAAGAGATGTTGATTAAGATCTTTAATTCTTAGGGACTGCATATGGTCAATAAGTAAATCCCAAACTGATAGCTGATAGTTGAAGACTGGTATTGTTCTTGGCTTAAATTCTCCTATACAAGATACTCCGTGATATTGCTAAACAAATAACTAAAGGGTTTTATTTTATGAAATAAGATGAAAACTTAAATATTTTGTTTTGCCTGCTTATTTGCTGTATATAGCTTCTAAACTGTAGAACATGGAAGACGTGTATGTGTGAAACACTATAGTATCATCTCTCAAGTTAGGTGATTGATATATATGCTTTTTCCTATGGATATGCATTCATGTTGTGTGCTACTAAAAGTTGTATCTATCACTCATGAGCTTTTTATTTATGAGTAATTGTTAGTTCAATGTAAAACCTCACTTTATGCACCCAAACAATGGCTTATAATCGATTATCTATCCAGTTGATGCTGACCCTCGCTATGTTTGTTCTTCCAAACATTAAGGTTATGACAGACTTGAGAGATTCTGGTGGATGGTTATGAATAGGTAAAGGCATAAATTAATATGATGGGATTCATAACAAATGAACCAGTGAAGTTTGGAAGGATAGAGAGAGGAGAGGAGAAGAGAGAAGAAAGGTGAAGTGAAGACCGTGTCCCCTTAATTAAAGAGTGATACTTTATTTATAGAGAAAAAAATACATGTCCCCATAAGATTAGGATACACAATGTTTAACTTGGAGTAATAATACATGTTCTAATAAGATTAGGATAATACACAATATTTTACTTTGAGTAGAAAATCAAAATAAAGAGAAATCCTAGTAGAAATAAAAAATTATTTCTACTCTAATATCCCCCTCAAACTAGAGCAAAGAGATCAAATATGCCCAGCTTGCTATATAAAACAATAAATAGACTAGGAGTAAGTGGTTTGGTGAGGATATTACCTAACTAATCTTCACACTGAATATAAGGAGTGACAGTCTGCTTCTTTATCACTAAATCACGAATAAAATGACAATCTACCTTGATATACTTTGGGCGCTCATGAAACACGGGGTTACTAGCAATGAAAATTGTTGATTGATTATCACAATATATCTTCATAAGAATAGAAACTATAATCTTCATTTCATGAAAAAGAGATCATATCAACATCATCTCAGAGGCTGTATGAGCCATAGCACGGTACTCGACCTCTGCACTAAACGAGCCATAACAATCTGCTTCTTACTACGTCACATCATAAGATTACCACTGACAAAGGCACAATAGCTCAGAAGTAGACCTCCTATCACCGCGACTACTTGCCCGATCAACATCAAGCCCTCTACCGTGAGCTTATGTGATGATTTGTACAATAAACTCTTTTCAGGTGCACCCTTTAAGTTCGCAAATATGAGGGATATCCTCCTAATGTAGCTGTCTTGGGCCTACATAAACTGACTGACTACTCTAACCGCATAGATGATGTCTGGTCGTGTAACAGTAAGGTAAATAAGCTTCGCAACCAGCCATCCATACTGTACTATATCTGCAAATAACTCTCCCATGTCAGTATCAAGCTTGACATGATAATCCATAGGAGTATCAACCGATCGAGATTACAACATCCCTGTCTCTGAAAGTAAGTCCAAAACATACTTGCGCTGTGACAGATCATACCCATCTTAGTTCAAGCAAGCTCTATTCCAAGAAAACATCAAAGAGTACCTAAATCTTTAGTATGAAATTGATGACTAAGGTAGGCCTTCAAATCTGCAATACCAAAAGAGTCACTTTCAGATATAATGATATCATCAACATAAATAATTAACACAATATATAAGGATAACACCTTATATAGAAGAACAACTAAACACTGGATGATCTGATATGGTGCGTCGAAATTTATATTGAATAAGAAGTGAATTGAACCTATCAAACCAAGTTCGGGGTAACTGTTTTAGCCCATATAATGCCTTCTTCAACCTACACGCCAGATGCTCACTATCGGTACAACATATCCTGATGGCTGATCCATATAAACATCCTCTTGTAAGTCATCATGCAAAAAGTCGTGCAAAAAGACATTTTTGATGTTCGCTAATACATAGACAACTAGCGATTAACCGCCACATAGATAAGAATGCGAGCAAAATTTAGCCGAACCACGAGAAAGAGTTTCCATATAATCCACGCCATATGTTTGGGTATACCTTTTTGCCACTAACCGTGCCTTGAGACGCTCAATTGAACCATCCAGGTGATACTTTTTAGTGTACACCCACTTACAATCCACTATTTTCTTCTCATCAGGAAGCGAGGTAAGTTTTCAAGTTTGATTTTGATCTAAAGCAGACATCTTCTCATCCATTGCACTTTTCCAAACAGAAGATGATATAACTTGCTTATAAGTGTTAGGAATGAAAATGAAGACAATGAGACAACAAATGCATGTAAAGAAGAAGAAGAAGCACGATGCAATGAAACATAGTTTAAAATGAGATATTTAGTGGTACAAAAACGACCACCTTTCCTGAGAGCAACAGGGAGATCATCTGAAATTATGGTGGTGGGAGCCGGAGCCTCAGACGCGGAAGATGATGTATTGGGATTAAATTACGTAGTACAATCTGTCTATCCTTGGATCTCTGATAAACCTGTAAAGGAAAAGTGGAGACAGAAATGGATTCAGGAATGACCGAAAATAGTATAGAAGATATCAAATCTGAGGTGAACGGACGAGGATGGTCTGTTGAAGGAAAGAAATGAGTGAACTCAAAGAACGTAATATCTGGTACTGATATAATATTTACGCGACTGATGATAATGATAGCCTTTTTGAGTTCGAGAATAACCAAGAAAGACACACTTAAGAAATAAAAGATCGAGGAGCCAACTTGTCCCGATTAGGTTTCATGTTGTGAAAAAAACAACACACTCAAACACACGATAAGGAAAAGAAAAGAGAAAAACACTTGGATATAACATGGCGAAGAAGACTTGGTTATTCAACATAGATGATGGCACACGATTAATCAAATAACATGCAATAAGAACGATATCTGGTCAATACTGTTTAGGGACATGCATATTGAACATGAGAGTTCGAGCCGTATTTAAAAGGTGTCGGTGTTTGCGTTTAGTTACACCATTTTAGTGAGAAGTGTGAACACAAATGGTTTAATAAATGATACCACGATCAGCACAAAAGAAGCTACAAATGATCGAGTATACTCTAAAACATTATCAGAACGTAAAACTTTAATAGGTCTATCAAGCCGAACATAGATTTCATTATAAAAGGTAGATAACATATGTGAAAACTCAGATTATTCTTTCATTAAATATAACCAAGTCATTCTAGAACAATCATCGACAAAGACAACAAAATTTTGAAATCCTTTCAAACATTCGACTTTAGACGGACACCAAATGTCGGTATGAACAAGTTCAAAGAACTGCAACTGATGTCTCTCAATATGGGAGGAAAAGAACTACAATGATACTTAATTGACAAGCCTCACATTCTAGAAAAGAACAATACACAAATTGGGAGCCACTTGACGCAACTTAGCCAAAATCGGATGGCTCAAACGATGATACTACTGCATCTGAGAACTTGAAACTTTAGTGAAAGCCCTTTCATGTAAATCTAAGTAATACAACCCGTCTTTTTCATGCCTCAAACTAATCACCTTCTTCCTAAAAACACTAGAATTAGGAGAAAATGTTACAGAATATAGAAGTGATTTGGTTTACTGGCTTACAGATAACAAATTGAAAGAAAATTAGGCATATATAACGAATCAAATAAGACAGTGATTGGATAGGGTGAATGGCACCTTTCCCAAGCACATGACGAATAGACCCATCGGTCAAGATAATATTATATTTTATAGAACAACGATATGATAGAGAGAATTTATACCAGACATGTGAGAATTTACTCCTAAGTCGATGGTTCAGGAGGAGGATGGTGATTGAGTTGCCAATAAGACTGAATTATCTATATGTGCGGTGGTTGCAGTACGATGAGAGGAGGTACTAGCAAGAGCATTCAAATTCTGTATGATCTGCTCAAGTGGAGAGGAGGTATCGGAAGCTCAACTTTGATTAAAACTGAAAGCATCATGTTCAGGAGTAAAAGTGGTGAACTGCACATTTTCATCATACACTTAATGTGTATACTCACATTTACCTCACTTGTTCCAATAGTAGTCTTCAGTGTGACCGTTCATGCCACAACAGTTATATCTCCGTGGTGGACCACGACCACCACCACAACCACCTCCTCGACTACCACCATAGCCGCCATCTCTATCACCACAGCCACCATCTCTACCACCACCACCGCGACCATCACCACGGCGACCGACGCTAGCAACCAAGGAAGAAAAGTTTTTACTCGGTATCACAGAACCCTGTCTTTGGTCATGTCCGACGTAGAACTACAGATGTGCCAGTCCGGCAAGTAGAGCGTATCAATTTAGGCCAAGTTAAAAGAGCGCAGGGGAGACCAAAGAAAACATGGATGGAGGTAATACGACAAGATATAGAGGCTAAAAGTCTTAGTGAAGGCATATTGTTCGATAGGAATAAGTGAAAAAAGCTGATCCATGTGCCCTATCTGGCGTAATTCTCTTTTGGTTCATGTAGCCTACCCCAAATACTTGAGACAAATGGCTTAGTTGTTGTATCACAGAACTCTGTCCTAAAAATGAACGATTTAGGTGCCCAAAAACATTCTTTACTGTAGGCAACTCCTCTCCAGTAAGAATTTAGGCCTTATAAGGTTCGAGCACAAGATCCAAACAAGCTAGGACAGTGTTCAAAGTCTCGGCCGAGACGTATCTGGAACAGCAGTGGCGTTCCGAGAACGCGACGGAGTCACATTTTGTGATGGAATTTGGCCGACTCGGGGATGACTTAGTCTTGACTCGGCCGACTCGCAATACAACTTTGCTTGACTTGGCTGAGTCGACCGATTTAGAATCGAGTCCGCACCAAGTCGTGATCTGCATCTGGATAAAAGAAAAAGGAAAAAAGGAAAAAACCAAAAAAACACTCACCAGAGCCCGATTCGGATCTGCTTCATTCGTCGCCATCTTTCGTCGCCATCTTCCATCTTCGCTGCCATCTTCTTTTGCCGTCGTCTTTTGTCTTCGCCATCATTTTTCACCGTCTTTTGTTACCAGAGCAAGTAACTCTCTATCTCCATCCCTCTATATCTCCCTCCGATCTCGCCCTCTCTGTCTCCCTCCGTCCCTCGGACGGAGGGAGGGAGAGAGACAGAGAGATCGGAGGGAGGGAGAGAGAGCGCTCTTTATGTCTCCCCCTCTGATCCCTTTATCTTTCTCTCCCCCTCCCCTCCGTCCCTCCCTCCCTCCCTCCGATATCTCTTTCATGTGATCTCTCTTTGTCTCTTAACTTTTTCTTTTTTTCTTTTTTGTTTAATTTTTGGGGTTTTCTTATATTTCCCCCACAAATCTTTCATGTTTCTAAATTTACGCCCCCAAATCATCATATTTCCCAATTACTCCTCAAAACAAAATTAAGGCTCCCCTCCTCTCTGTCTATCTCTATCTCTCAAAATGTTTTGGTCATGTTATACATAAATATTGGTATCTACATTTTTTAAAGATTTGTTGTGATTTTTCAGATTTTTTTGAGCTCTCTATGTGGCGTTTTGCGCGTATCTTTCGGGATCGATCCGCGACGCCACGGCTGATGCATCTCAGTACCCGCTAAGTCGACGGCTGAAACCGTGACTTTGAATCATGAGCTAGGATGAGAGCAACATGGAATGTCACTGAGCTTCCTTCAGATCAGTAGTCACTGAATGATAGCCCATACCACGTCTTCTTTTCAACCAAATACTCATTCACATGTTTTTCATTCTGCTTTGTGGTAAATGATAGCTCATACAACCAGTGTTCTAAATATCCCCGATATAACCCCGATATTGCGCCGATATTGCTTTACGACACCTAGCCGCAATGATTTGGCACATCCAAATTGATATAGCGTTTTTCATCCAAAATCGCCGATAAATAGGCATGGACCCAATATATCGGCTGCAATTTCGGCGATTTTAGACCCGATATAGCGTTTTACACCCAATTTCTAGGTTAGGTATTTGGGTAATTCGAGTGATGTGACAATGTGACATTTCTGAAGATTCTACACTTGGGTAGTGATTATGGATTCATAGGCTTAATGCAAGTTATCGAGTTAAGTATATCTTAAACATATAAGTATGATGTTTTATGTAGATTTATATAATTATGCATATATTGTCTTATTGAGATGCGATTTGAGACAAGAAGATATGTATATTACAGTCTGATTTTGACATCCGATTTTTGAAAATATCCCCGATATATCCCCATCTCTGATAAATTTTTCCGGCCGATGTTGCCGTTGTGGCCGCCATTTAGAACACTGCATACAACTCGTAGATACAAGCCACATTCTGGTTTTATGTCTAGGTTTCTTCAAGAAATGCTCAAATCTGTTTGGATGTCTCACACCACTGAGCATTAGAGGCGATGTGCGACTTTATACTATGCCGCAACCACGACATAACATATGCATTTGCACTCATCCAATCCTCATTATCAACCATCGTTTCAGGCGGGAAATCTTCCAACAAAAACTTTTACTTCTTCTTCGCTATCAATACTACTTTGATAAATTTAGACTATGTGAGATAGTTTGCACTATTGAGTTTCATCACAGTAATCGATTTTCCTATTTCATCATTATTGTGGATTACAGTAAAGAAATTGGTACCACCACCACTACTAACATCGCTAGAAGATTCGATCTCCACCATGCTTGAAGACACAACAAGAACATGAGATCTCAAAAACTCTAGATCTCACAATGAATCATAACAAACAACTAACTGAGATCTACAAAAACCTAGATCTCACAACAAACAACGACGAACAACGAATCACGAGAACTACACGAACCTTAGATATCATAAACGACGGAACCACAGACAATGACATATGCAGAAACCCTAGATCTCATCTACGAACGAACCACAAACACCACGAACGATCACAGAACAAACCACGAACGATCATGGAACAAACCATGAACACCACGAATGATCACACAACCATAAAAAAGGCCCCAAAAAATTGTTAGACTTATCAACCCAAGATTAACCAATCCAACTAGTCATGTCAGTGAAAATCAGGTGGTAGGTTTTTCATTTCGCAACGGTCCTCCAACTTTCTAATCTTTAAGTTGCATGATATCAAGTGAAGTTTGAAAGTATAAAGAGAGGAGAAGAGAGAAGAAAGATGAAAAGAAGACCGTATTCTCTCAATTAGGGAGTGATCGTTTATTTATAGAGAAAAGAAATACATGTCCTAATAAGACTAGGATAATATACAATGTTCAACTTGGAGTAGGAATATATGTCCTAATAAGATTAAGATAATACAAAATGTTCAATTTAGAGTAGGAAAGCAAAATAAAGAGAAATCTTAGTAGAAATAGAAATCATATTTCTACTCTAACATAAACAATAGAAAACTATTGTCATGCTAGGCACATCCTTTGACAAAAGGGAGTATGGCTTCATCTATAAGGTATGGTGTCACATCGTTGGCGCATGACTCTGATGGCTATAGATAATAAAAATCTCATCATCTAATATCCTTTCAATATAAAAAGAAAAGCGGTTGACTATGATGCATAAGTCTAAGTCGAGCAAGGTCTACAAAGAATTGACTCAAAAGTTTTATGACTGGTTGTCAAGCTGACATCAACCCTTTATGGTGATTATACTTGTATAAACATATCATCATCATCTAGAAGCCTTTTGGTAAAAGAATATCGATGCATGACTCTATGAAGAAAGATCTAAAAAGAATTAATGCAGTTTATATAACCGAATCTCAACCTGGCATCATCTCCTTATGGCGGTTATAGGTTTATAAGCTTATGGATCTGTATAAGTTCAATGGGACTATAGTTTAGGAACAAACAGCCTTAATTTCGGGTAATTGTACTTCAACTTCGATATACATAATAATCCTCAAAGATCTCAGTAAACTTAAACTAATCAGTTAGGTATACAAGAAATGCACGACAATAGTTGGAAATTTGATTAGATTGTCTCTTTGGTTTATGTTATGCCCTAGAGGAGGATGCAATTTCTTCAAGCAGGTGTCAGTGTCCTTCATCTAGTCTCTTCTCTTATGTGGAAAATCAGAAAGGATGCCACATGTTTGGTGCATGAGCTTAACATGCATGACCTTAAAGATGTATCTACTAACTGGCCTTTTAGGTGTTCAACTACAAAATCTTATATTCTTGCTTATAATTTCTTCACAATAAATTTGCACCGTCACATAGAGGTTGAACCAAGTTGGTAATGGTCATAAAACTTTTTTACTCTTTTCCCCTCTTTGGAGCATCTCAAGTTTGGAGTTCACAGTGCAAAGACGTTGGTGATGGTTAACCATCCAATTTCATCGACACTAACTCATGCGCATTTCACTGATACAAAGAGAGAAGGGATCAGTCACATGATACAAGAAGAACAACTGCGGCACAATCCTCCGTGATGTGATTATGACCATGCAGGTATTTTTAAATTTTTGTGAAATTTAGTGAGTAACTAGAAATTTTACTTTATATGTGTATCTCTTCAATTAACAAAGTAATTATATGCATATAGACATATTTTCTGCAAAAGCATGAACTAGTAACGTTATTTATTTGTTTTTTAGATGTATTTTGGAAAAAAGCTTTTAAGTTTTAACTGTTGGTTGCTCCTACCGCAGAAGTTTTAGTTACATACTGAAGTGGAGACATACTATTTATATAATTCTATTTCACTTTTCAATTTTCGAAGACTTGATTGGTCTTATAGTTAGTATAATTGTATAATATAAATCTATTCTTTAGCTTGTATCAGAGGATTTAGACAGACCCAGGCCTCAAAATATTACTTCTCTCACTTAAAACTGTCATCTTTGAGGCTATATATTATCAATCAGCATAAGATTAGTGGAAAGATTAAAATGGTTTTAGTAGGAAATTCCAATAAGACCACTGACGATCACCTTTATTACATAAAACTGCTTTAAATACCATTAGCAACAAGTGGCATGACTCTTAGCCCCTCCACTTAAATGGGTGAGAGGCAAGACTGTCACGTTCAGGTGTCACCTGTGATGTAAAATTAATGAGAGGATTGATTAATTGATTTCAAGTTTTGTTTAAGTGTGCATGCTTTTTGAAGTCTCTGCGTAGCATATTTACTGTTCACAGCAGTAATAACTGTTTCTCTCTCTAGATTTTTATGCCTTTTCTGACTGTGAGCCCTGCAGCAATTTAACAGTGTCATGCCTCCTCTCAGTTCAGAGAGAGAGCGGGGGGGGGGGGGGGGGGGGGGGGGGGGGGGATTACTGAGTACAGGAGAAAAGTGGAAAGATAGGCATGGAGCTTTTTTCTCTTTGAACCAGTTGCTGGGTAGGTCTTACATTCACTGTCTTTGGAGTGGGGCGAGAGAGAGAGAGAGAGAGAGAGAGAGAGAGAGAGAGAGAGAGATTCTTCTGCCAGAGCCATAGCCTTTGCTGGAGGTTTCAAGTAGTTTGGTCCCATAGTACAAGCTTGCAGAAATCCAGCCTCCCCGAATTACCAAAATACGCTTCTGATTTCATGGATTTACTAATCTTCCTTTTAAGTTGTACTAAAATGTAGTAATTTACCTCATTGACTGTTATGCCCTTTGAATATATATATATATATTTTTTTTTTTGAAAAATACCGTGAGGCCAAGAAAACCCCCGGCGCTTCATTAAAAGTACTTAACAAAACAAGTCCTAAAAATGAAGGGAACAAAGAGGTAAAATACAAAATTGTCCATCCAAAAAAAAAAGAAAAAAACTCCGACAAAAGGTCACCGTACTTTCAGACGTCTTGACAACGTTTTCGCATTGCAACCAGGCGCCTATACGACCTTGCAAGCGATGCATAGTTTCTGACCAACCCGATCTGTCATACTCTCCCAAAACACTCACTCCACGCTTCAACCTTGCAAGTTATGCCCTTTGAATATACTTGCATTTAACCAATTCCACTGAGAAGTTCTTTGTTGTAATAACGCACTATAGAAAAGATGATGCAAGGGTTAGGAATACAGTATGACATATCGTTCAGAATGGATATTGTGAGGCAGCATTTTGAAAATTTGACCGTATTTCAGAATAATTAGAATCAAATCATGGCAATGATAATTATTTTTGAATCTTTACTTCATATCTATCCTCAGTATACTAGTGAAAGATTGCTGAAAAGTTTTCAATAATTTAGGCTACATATTCAGTAAAATGTCAGCAAATAATAGTACTACTAGATTTTATATATAGGATGGTTCTACTGGCGGATGGTATTTTTGCAATTTGATGCAACAGAGGGGTGTATGAAAACTCTCTCTCAAATACCAAAAGATAAACCCTTTGATCCTAAGATTTGCCAAAAACAAACCAGAAAACAATATAAGAAATCCTAGAATGTCTTGTACTATTTATAACAACCATGAGGCCCCTCTCTCAGCCAACAAAGCCTGCTCTGTTGTGTACTTTGCCTGCTCATCCTAAGTATCAAGATCCCCTACCCCATCATTCCCCACTCCATTCCTTATCATCCCCTTCCAAAAAAAAAAAAAGGAAAAAGAAGAACACAATAGAGAAGAAAGACTGAGAAATGAGGGGCAAGTCTTCTTCGAGAGCTAGGGGCATGGAGGTGGTGGAAAAGCCTGGTAAGTCGAAAGAAGATCCTCATCTCTCCGGTGCCTACATCCGGAGCCTCGTGAAGCATCTTAGCTCGTCGAGGCCCAAAGACCAAGCCATGACCCTAAGTCCCCCAATTCAACCCTTGAAGACCACCTCAACGAAGCCCAACCACTCCATCACCCCCACCCCCACCCCCACCACCACAGCAACCCAAGAAACAAGTGAGGAGGAGACTCCACACAAGTAGGCCTTATCAAGAAAGGCTTCTCAACATGGCTGAGGCTAGGAGAGAGATTGTTACTGCACTCAAGTTCCATAGAGCAGCCATGAAACAAGCAAATGAACCAACAAAACCAACAACCACCGCCACCACTGCAACCTTTGGAGGACTCTAGGAGAAGCCCTAACATCTATCAACCAAACCAGCCAACCTTCTCCAATCCTACTTTCTCACCCTTCACATACCCTTCACTATCTTGGTCCTACCCCTCACTTGCACCCTCATGCAATGTCCCTGATAACCTCAACCTCCCTCTCCCTAACCAACCTCTAGGCCTTAATCTCAACTTCCAAGGCTTCAACAACATCAATACCCCCCTTTACAATAGTAATACCAAGGATCCACTTGTCAACCCGTTATTGTTACATTCTTCCTCTTCTTCCTCCTATTCCTACTCTTCGCCTCCTATGTGCGCCATGGAAGTGGTGGAAGCTGCACAAAAGGTGACCCTAGGCCGTGTGATACCACTATGGACCTTGGGGACGCGGAACTTCATCTGGCGATGGATGAGAAGGAGATGGCAGAGATCCGATCGATTGGTGAGAAGCACGACATTGAGTGGAACGACGCGGTGAACCTTGTGACTTCCGCTTGGTGGAGCAAGTTCCTCGAGACGATGGAGGTGGATTCTATGCCCGGGAACGGTTTCCACGCCTTCAATGAGGCTGTTGACATTCCGGCTTGGTTGAATGATGACCCGGCCGGGGATGCAAATGCTAGCCATCTCTTGACGCAGCATCTGGATGATTCCTTCTCGCAAGATGCTTCATTGCCATGGTAAGGGGACGCAACCCTTGTAACCAATGTTATGTGAATCTTGTCAATTGCATAACTTTGTAGTGTAAGATATGTAAAGCTTGAATAATTTCTGAATTGCTCTAAAATTGCAGTGAAACTGATTGTTTTGTGTTATGTGTGTTTTGCCTCTTGCCAATTGCAGCTTGGATATTGGGGAGATCGAATGGTTGGATGGAGAATGGCTATCATAGGCATGAGATTGATCATTGTTTTTCAAGGGAGATGAGTTTTT
This sequence comes from Agave tequilana, assembly GCA_038442645.1. Lineage (NCBI taxonomy): Eukaryota > Viridiplantae > Streptophyta > Magnoliopsida > Asparagales > Asparagaceae > Agave > Agave tequilana. The sequence goes on along the minus strand of JAVJIF010026981.1, from coordinate 435 downwards.
GTTGCCCTTTTTTTTCTCCCTTTTTTTTCCTTTTCTTTTTTAAGGATTCTATAATAAAAGAAAAGGCTTGCTCAGATGAAAAAAAAGGCGAAGCCTGTGATGGGCGAGTATAATGTAATGGGGAAGCAAGGAAGGCCTCATTATTTGTTCGGACGCCTATTTTGGGTGTTCAAGAGTAGTATTTATTGAGTCTTATATTATCTTTAGCTCTTACATAAATTTTGAAGAGCAGAGCTCTAAGATATGAAAGAACTAAAATTGGCAAATACATTTAATTGTTTTCCCCTCACTTTCGTGGATTAGCTTGTTGGTGGAAAATACATTTCTTGCATGATTTTAACACACTTGTCTACACACAACTAATACCAGTGGATTCTTCTTGAATGATACTAATTTTTTCCTTAATGTGGAGACTCACATGTATTGCTTTCATGT